>JAJAGP010000097.1:439737-623550 GCA_025084515.1 Ancistrus triradiatus
CCGTTCACACTAATTTGCCATACGAATATTAGTTCTAGGGTCTACTGCAAAATCATATCTTAAAGAGACTTAGTCTGAACGAGTGACATCACCACAATTAGAAATGCAAACGTATAAGATGTGAATAATTATATGGGTACAAAAATGTGTGGCCTCCGCAGCCACAAAGGCACATGTGTCCAATAAATCCTCAACAATAGTCTGGAAGTCTTGGTTGTATTCCCACATTCAGTGGCGGCTTTTGAGGGGGGCGCAAACGAACGCAAAAAAAAAAAAACAAGCGTAAAAACAGAGCAACACACTGTAAAGCCACCTAAACACATAGGCATCCTTGAACAAAACTTTTGCCTTCTTTCGTTCTGGCCTACAAACTTCTCAGTGACCTTCTGGTTAAAGTCTCAGTCACCAGTCTTGTACCTCTATCATGATGTTGTACAAAGCACTTTGAAACATCAAACAAGCATTACTGTTCTTACAGTGCATCCAGATAAATGTCTTCATTTGTCATAAGAGCTGGTGCAGCCCCGGGTGTAAGCTCATACTTTTGTCTGCTACTGAAGTGGTGAACTAGGTTGATCCGGTCCAAGCTCTTTCTTGATCTTTCTTTTCTTCAAGTGAACGCCTTGTGAAAAGTTTTTTTAGTAGGCGTTTCCAGAGTGCAAATTTCTGTACCAGGCAGGAAATTTTGGAGCAGCCAGTGAAAAAGCAGCCTCAGGTCACATAGTGAGGACCTGTTTAGACACTCATTTTGCCGGCGCACCCGCACACACAACCTATACACTACAGTGTGTTGTGGCAAAGAAATTAAGCAAATACAATAAGTACTATCATGAGTACCAGCCACATAGTATGACCAAATAGTTTCATATTTATACTGCAATATATAATTCTTTTCAACAGGTTTGTACTACTGATTATACAATATATTATTTAATATGTAACTTGTTGGGGCCGCCACTGCCCACATTGCACCGAGTGTGTCCAGGAAAGGTTCTCGACCCATCATGACTCTGAGCTCACACGCAAGTTGCGTTTGGATATATCTCCAAAATTAATACATGCTTTTTCATCATTGTTTGCAGGCACCAGCATGAATGTGGCAATGCAATATCTTTAATTCACAAAATGCATCATACATCAGTGGCCGCTGTTATCTAGTAGAGCAGTTTCAATTTATCTGATGAGCTCTCTGATTACTTCATTAATTCATTAATTCACTTTCTTATCCGCTTAATCCTGAACAGGGTTGTGGGAGAGCCGGTGCCTAGCCGGCGCTATAGGGAACAAGCCAGGAACCACTCTAGAACAATCCATCGTAGGGTATATACACACTCATACACACACTAGGGCCACTTTAGCGTAATCAGTTAACCTAAAGCTTGTCTTTAGACTGTGGGAGGAAACCAGAGCACCTGGAGTAGACCCATGCAGACACGGGGAGGACATACAGACTCCACACAGAAAAGACCCAGACCGCTCCACCTGGGATCGAACCAAGGACCTTCTCGCTGTGAGGCGACAGTGCTACCCACCGAGCCATCTAAAAGCAGATGTTTGTTTTAGTTGCTTCCACTGTCATATGAGTCAAGAAGTGTGGTCATGGCATGTTGTTAGCTCTTCTAACACTACTGATGCCACTACAACAAGTGGCAAAGCTTATCGAGATAAATGGTGATGTGGTGCATGTTATACTGTAGCTGACCTTGACCTGAATAATCTCGACAGGCAATGGCACTCATTCATTTAAGTTTCACGGGATAAATAAAATAAAAATTGAGCACTTAGGTTTTGGGTTTTTTCCGCACTGGGTATCAGATTGAGCATCAGCGTTTCCAACCAACCAACAACATGTACAAATATAAAAAAACTAAAAAGCAAAAAAGCAAATCTGCTATTCATTCGTAATGCTTCTTATGATAATTATAATGCTACTACAGAATAATAGCTTTGCTGTTAGAGTAACACAACTGCTCCACACAGTTAGCATGCATTCAGCTGTAGTGGCAATTAACAGGTTTCTGAGAAATAGAAAGGCAGAGATACAATGACAGTTCCTGACAACGACAAAAGTCCCTACCTAGAATTCCCATACTGAAGAGTGTAGATGATTGTCAGGACTTTGGGATCTGAGATTATCACCTAGGTAGCTCAGGGACTGAACCAGAAGGAAAATATCACATGAAGCATCTGTTTTCACATCATTTACATTTGCAAGCAGCATTTTGTCATTTTCGTAAGCATTTGTATGTTTAAGATGTGTCTTGCTGTGCTGAAGTATCAGGATTCATGTAAAGCAGATGTTACCCATCTCTCGTGTGCCGTACTCAAAATTGAAGCTTCTAATTATGCAAACTGGGAATTGGATTGATGGAGATATCAAATTAATCAATGTGATACCCTTGTTAGATAACTTATTTCCAGCGCAACAGCCTTATCAGGAGCTGAAATTATTAAAATTCTCTGAAGTGAACAGTGTATGGCTACAATCCTGAGAAACAGAGCCGAGAAAGATCCGTCTCTGAGGCTTTCTCTGTGGCATAAACTGTCATCCAATCGTCTCGTTCGCCTCTCATAATTTCCAAATCGGCTTCTGTTCTAACAGGCATCAGGAAACCACCATTCTGCCTCTCAGACTTTATTAGTGTTAAAGATCCCTAGATAGAGACAATTCTGCTTATCAGAGCTGTGCGAATGGAATGGAGTGTGACTCAATTCCAAAGCCTGGGAGGGCAACCCTGCCTTTGCTAATGCAGTTGACTCTTATTTAGATGCCTTAGTCTTGTATTAATGCACACAGAGGTTTATATGAAGTCATTATCTAAAGGCTTTGTAATTAAACGAGTTACCGTGTGCTTAGTTCATGCCTAAATTTATACCTAGTTTATACTTAAATACCATTCCATAACTTCTAATGATCACAGGTGGGTTGTAACATACTATATTTTAACCAAAGTGCACACACTAGTTTTTAATGATTTAATTATAATACAATTCAAATAAAATTATTTCAGTGTGATGTGTACTTTTATATGCTTCCATGGTTGAATTCTAAATGGTGTTTAATTGGGGAATATAGGGAATCAAGCAAAGCTTTTAAAATATTATACACTATATACGGTAATTTTGGATTTAGTATATGTTATTCAAGTGTATGTTGGCTTTAAATATTTCAGAAAAGAGACAAATTAAGCAAAATACTATGTATTACTATGTATGAATGCATCTTTCACATTAGTGATTACAAATATGATATAGCAGTTTTATAAGACTAATGCTAATAATAAGAAGGAGGAGAAGTATACAGGACAAGTATACAGGCATGCGACTGTCGTAATGATAGAGGAAAGGAGTTCCAAAATTTGGGTGCAGTAGCACTGTATCACCTGCCACACATAGGTGACGATCTTATATGAGAACCTGTAATTCATAGACATAATAAACCTACACTCCGCATTGGCCACTTCAGCCCATTGCTGCGATATGTCAGCATGGAATTTTTTTCTGGTTAAAAAGCACAGTATCCTACATTTCCCAATCGATTTTTATTTCCGTCATTTTTATATTCAGTTGATTTTATAGTTAATTTTCATTTGCACCAGGTCATTCACTTTGAAATATTGAAAACATATCTAAATATTTCATCTTTAAGTTCTAATTGACCATCATTGAGAAAAATGTAACACAATCAGCAAAATAAATAAGAAAATAGTGAGACACTCGCAGTGAAAGAATACAGATAGACTCAAAGACGTAATACAGTATAATCTAGCAATAAACATATTATTATTAGCCTATAAATACAATAAGATAGTCTAATAAATAATATAATTACTAAAATATGTATATTGGTGTAAGTAGTACTATACAGTAAATTTAATAGTGAGTACTATATTATACTAAGATTATATTACTATTTACATTGGTGCTTGAAAGTTTGTGAAGGCTTTAGAATTTTCTATATTTCTGCATATATATGACCTAAAACATCATCAGATTTTTACACAAGTCCTAAAAGTACATAAAGAGAACCCAGTTAAACAAATGAGACAAAAATATTATACTTGGTCATTTATTTATTGAGGAAAATGATCCAATATTACATATTAGTGAGCGGCAAAAGTATGTGAACCTCTAGGATTAACAGTTAATTTGAAGGTAAAATTAGTGTAGCAAACCTAAGACTACACTTTAAATTGATTAATTTTGATTAATAAAAACGGGGCACCACCGAATCGTTTATTGACTGGTAGATTCGGAAACCAGTTAAAAGGGAACAACACACTTGATCAGTCTAGGTCTGAATAGTGAATTCAAAGTATATTTCTTGACCTTGTTGAATGAAACTCTCTCACACCAAGTGGTAAGTTCAAAAAGGTTTACAAACAAGTTTATTAATTACAAACAAGGCAATACCAACAGACTATCTGATGTAATAACGAGTGTATCACAGAGTTAAAATCGTAAAATGACGGTGAACATGTATATCACAGTATGGGAAACGGGGAATAATGGCAAGCGTACATATCACAGTAATTAAAAATCAGAAGCCAAGATGACTCTATGTAACTTATCGGTCGCGCAATAATTACCAACGTTGCAATGTTACTGGTAACCCTAACTACGTTGAATGTGAATAGTATGGTAGAAGCTACTTAGGCGTGGATAAGTCTATGTTGAAGTGTGGTTTTAAGATTAAACACAAAGTACGAGGATCAGGGGCCCAGAAAAGCCATAAAAGGTACTCGCCTGGAAGGTCACTCGATTAGTTCGGGGCATTCAACCCTGGCCCGACCGCCCGAAAGGCACGATTTTGGGGAGCGTTGGCGTCCATCTTTCGATGCCTACCATCGCTCCGAAAAGGCCTCTCAGCGGTTTGGCCCTGGGGTTTCTTGCAGATGGCCTCCGCGTAACCACGTGACTTGAGATGGCGTCCTTTCCAGTTTTAGGCTGCAGGCTTCACGATTACTCGACGTTTTGCGTGCGTACAACTCAGGATTTATCTTGGCCACAGATAAAGGTGGAGTTGATGCGTTTCTAACACCACGAGCTTCAACAAAAACTTGGAAAACTTGTATGGTACGAGAATGGCAGAGCGTGAAGTAGATCTTGGCTGGCTGGTCTTTCAACTATCATCTAATTCGGCAATACCGAACTACTTAAGGCTGCTGGGCACAGAAACTTAAAATAAACACGAAAACTTGAGCAAAAACGGATAAAAAAGGCTGACAAAAAAAAAAACTGCAAAAAACTTTAAAGGACAAAGAGAGGACTTGAAGAACAAAGAGAACAAAACAAACACACGAGACTTGAAACTAGCACACCACGTGGTCGTGCCGCGTTGCTTTTGAATGTTCCGGATCGTAAGCGGCTTGGAGGCGGGCATAAGGAGTTGCCCTTAACTTAGCCAATGAGAAGCTGACTCATCATAAATCCCTCCTATCGTGGTTGTGTCTTATTTCACCATATGAGCCACAGACGTTCTAACTTGGATTAATATATTCCTACATTAGAGTCAGGTGTTTTCAATCAATGGGATGACAATCAGGTGTGAGTGTGCACCCTGTTTTATTTAAAGAACAGGGATCTATCAAAGTCTGCTCTTCACAGCACGTTTGTGGAAGTGTATCATGGCACAAACAAAGGAGATTTCTGAGGACCTCAGAAAAAGAGTTGTTGATTCTCATCATGCAGGAAAAGGTTACAAAACCATCTCTAAATAGTTTGGACTCCACCAATCCACAGTCAGACAGATTGTGTACAAATGGAGGACATTCAGGACCATTGTTACCCTCCCCAGGAGTGGTCGACCAACAAAGATCACTCCAAGAGCAAGGCGTGTTGGCGAGGTCACAAAGGACCAGGACCCAGGGTAACTTCTAAGCAACTGAAGGCCTCTCTCACATTGGCTAATGTTAATATTCATGAGTGCACCATCAGAAGAACACTGAACAACAATGATATGCATGATTGGGTTGCAAGGAGAAAGCCACTGCACTCCAAAAAGAACATTGCTGCTCATCTGCAGTTTGCTAAAGATCACGTAGACAAGCCAGAAAGCTATTGGAGAATGTTTTGTGGATGGATGAGACCAAAATAGAACTTTTTTGGTTTAATAGAAAAGCGTTATGTTTGGAGAAAGGAAAACACTGCATCCTCCAAGCCGGTGTGCAGGACTGATCACCAGTTACAGGAAACATTTAGTTGCAGTTATTAGGGGGGTCACACCAGATACTGAAAGCAAAGGTCCACATACTTTTGCCACTCACTAATATGTAATATTGGATCATTTTCCTCAATAAATAAATGACCAAGTATAATATTTTTGTCTCATGTGTTTAACTGGGTTCTCTTTTTCTACTTTTAGGGCATGTTTGAAAATCTGATGATGTTTTAGGTCATATTTATGCAGAAATATAGAAAATTCTAAAGAGTTCACAAGCTTTCAAGCACCACTGTATTCTACAGTACATATACTATTTACTATTGTTAATCTCTTATCATTATTGTTTTATTATATCATATTATTATTTATTAGACTAGAATCAGGCATTTTTTTAGTATAATTATGAATTATGAGAGGTTGCCTGGACCAGTATGGTGATGACATTGACGTGTGATCCAGTGGGCCAGTGCGGTGTCTATGTATATTATGTCTATGCTGTAAGTAACCCAGCACTGACGAGAACTGTAGGAATCAAGTACTGTAGGAAGCAAAGCTTGCAGTTATGAGGGAGCGAGACAATGTAGGTCTTTAAAGGTCAGTAAAAGTTGTTTATACTTGATAGCAGAGGAAACTGGCAACCAATGTAACTGGTATAATATGGCGGCAATGTGTGCAAAAGTAAGAAATCTAGCTGCTGATATTTTAAACTGTTTGTTGAGTAGTCTAATTAAAACAACTATTAAACGACTGTTTGCCCTGTGACAATATAATGATATATGTTACTGGGTGACACATGTTAGTACATTAATATCATTCATCATATCTCCACGTCTTTAGATTGAAACATTTTGAGAATATTACCAGCACTTCAGCATTTGTACCTGTTCCACAGTTTTTTTGTTCTCCTTAGAATGGCTACTCTGCCCACGTCTGATAATGAATTTAAATTAGATTTTAGAGTAAATGACCTGTCATATATCAATATAAATATATTGTAGGCTGTAAATGCTTCTTAGCATGATTTACTTTATTCCAGTTTATCATTTTTTATCAACTATGCCTCAGAAGTGGCCAGAGCAATGTCTGTCAGGCAGCATTCATAAATCACAGTTAATGTGTGCATTAGTCTGCTATTAATGGATATAATAACAGCCCTCTAACATAGTGCAGGCTACAAGAAGCACAGGTTGAGACCACTGACTTATACAGCCTGAAGCTGTTTAAAAGCCAAAAGTTATTCATTGCAAAGACTACAAATGCAATATGTATGTTCCTATAAGTCACATAGGAAACAAACTTGTGTGAAGCATATCATATCGTTATGTGCTTTATGGAGTATTCTACCAAACTGCTTCAGAGTTGAAAACATTTTAAATGTGTATAGCTGATTTCCCTCCAGTCTTTGTTGGTGTGTTTTGGGCCACATATCTAATAAAATGTCTATCCACTTTCATATTGTATCTTTATACAGCCTATCCAGTTTCAGCTAACAGTTTCTGTTTCACATCACTCAGATCCTTCTGTTCTAGCTGACAGAGTTATGAGTAATCACACATCCGTCTGTGTGAGTTTGAAAGACAGAGAGAATAGCAATGTGAAAAAAGAGGATAGTCTTAGTTCTAAGTGATTTATGCTACTTGGTGCTGGTGTAGCTTGTAATGGCTATGCTGATTGGCTAGCACAACCTTTCATGATTTTCTGCTTTAGCCATCATGTATCATCCTTGTCATACTGTTGACCAGACTGTTTGGCTATGCTTTTTTAATATAGGGCTTGTGCTTTGAGGTGTGTGTGTGTGTGTGTGTGTGTGTGTGTGTGTGTGTGTGTGTGTGTGTGTGTGTGTGTGTGTGAGAGAGAGAGAAATGGATCACTGCTGCATTCCAATCATAAGCAACTTCATGTTATCCTCTAAGATATCACCATCTCCCTCTCTCTCTCTCTCTCTCTCTCTCTCTCTCTCAGGGTTGCTTTCTCTTAATTACTATTTTCCTGTCTGAGTTAAAAACAACATAATTTTGGTTCGAGTGTTTTGAACATGAAAATTTCAACTTAACAACCTCAGGGCTAAAGCCCTGCTCTGAATCAAGTGCTGTAGTCTCAGTAATGCAGTCAGATCATATTTTTCTAATTATTACAGCAAGTGATCACACTCTCAGTGAGTTACAACATGTGGAAATGTAGTGATGTAGTGAAGGAATGTAAAGCTTGTGTTTTGTGATATATCATCCAGTCACTGCATACAGTCATGGCCAGAAGTTTTGAGAATGACACAAATATTATATTTTCACATGATCTGCTGCCCTCTGGTTTTTATGTGTGTTTGTCAGATGTTTTTATCACATACAGAAATATAATTGCAATCATATTATGAGTAACAAAAGCTTTCATTGACAGTTAGAATGAGTTAATGCAGCAAGTCAATTTTTGCAGTGTTGACCCTTCTTCTTCAGGACCTCTGCAATTCTCCCTGGCATGCTCTCAATCAACTTCTGGACCAAATCCTGACTGATACCAGTCCATTCTTGCACAATCAATGCTTGCATTTTGTCAGAATTTGTAGGTTTTTGTTTGTCCACCCGTCTCTTGATGATTGACCACAAGTTCTCAATGGGATTAAGATCTGGGGAGTTTCCAGCCATGGACCCCCAAAATCTCTAATGTTTTTGTTCCTGAGCCATTTAGTTATCACCTTTGCTTTATGGCATGGTGCCTCCATCATGCTGGGAAAAGGCATTGTTTGATCACCAAAACTGCTCCTTGGACGGTTGGGAGAAAGTTTGCTCTCGGAGGACATTCTGGTACCATTCTTTATTCATGGCTGTGTTTTTAGGCAAGACTGTGGAGAGAGCCGATTCCCTTGGCTGAGAAGCAAACCCCACACATGAATGGTTTCAGGATGCTTTACAGTTGGGCATGAGGACAAGACTGGTGGTAGCGCTCACCCCCTCGTCTTCCTCCGAACAAGCTGTTTTCCAGTTGCCCCCAACAACATCGGAACGGGGGTTTCATCAGAGAAAAATGACTTTACCCCAGTCCCTCAGCAGTCCACTCCCTGTACCTTACGCAGAATATCAGTCTGTCCCTGATGTTTTTATGGGAGAAGTGGCTGCTTCTTTGCTGCCCTCCTTGATACCAGGCCTTGCTCCAAGAGTCTCCGCCTCACAGTGCGTGCAGATTGCACTCCACACCTGCCTGCTGCCATTCCTGAGCAAGCTCGCAATGCTGGTAGCCCGATCCCGCAGCTGAAACCACTTTTAAGAGACGGTCCATGCGCTTGCTGGTCTTTCCTTGGGCGCCCTGGAGCCTTTTTGGCAACAATGGAACCTCTCTCCTTGAAGTTCTGGATTTCTGATGCGATAGATTGTTGACTGAGGTGCAATCTTTCTAGCTGCGATATCTTCCCTGTTAGGCATTTTTTGTGCAGTGCAATGATGACTGCACGTGTTTCTTTAGAGATAACCCTGGTTATCAGAAGAGAAACAATGATGCCAAGCACCAGCCTCCTTTTAAAGTGTCCATGGTGTCATTTTTACTTCCTCATGACAGATTGATCTCCAGCCCTGTCCTCATCAACACCCCAACCGGTGTTAATGGAGGAATCACTGAACAACGATGTTAGCTAATCCTTTTAAGGCAGGGCTGCAATGAAGTTGAAGAAATGTGTTTTGGGGGATAAAGTCATTTTCTAGGCAAAATTGACTTTGCAATTAATTGCTGTTAAGCTGATCACTCTTTATAACATTCTGGAGTATATGCATATTGCCATTATAAAAACTGAAGCAGCAGATTTTGTGGACATTGATGTTTGTGTCATTCTCAAAACTTTTGGCCATGACTGTACACACCAGTCGAATACATAAACAGAAGTTGGTCCATAGCGGTATGAGTACACTTTGAATGATTCATTACTATATACACAAGCATCCTGGTGGAAAAAGCACACCATTTACACCACAGGTCCAAGAGTCACCCAATGCATACACACTTGAAAAATCAGCACCTGATGCTCATTTCTGATTGAGTAACCTGTTGGTCACAAATCAATATGGTCTCATGTTTGCACAGACTCCGTTTGTATGAGCAATTACAAACAGCTTAAGTTTGTGTTAAGAGTGTGGTTAGTGTTAGTGGCATATCCAACCGCACAACCATTGCTATGATTAATTTGTACATTATTTATTATCACCATTAATTTTAATACCTTCTTAACTCAGTTCAGGGAAGCTTGGAGCCAGGGCCTAACCAACAGAACAGCACTTTAGGGACATCAGTTCGCCTAATGCATGTCTTCAGAATGTGGGAGGAAACCAGAGTACTAACCATTTGCATCAACATGATGGCACACTTTGTTTTCATGAACACACACACACACACACACACACACACACACACACACACACACACACACACACACACTCTTATGGCAGAGTGGCCAGACAGAACACTCTCCTCAGCAAAAAGACACAAAAGCCCACCTGGAGTTTGCAAAAAAGCACCTGAAAGTTCTCTGGTCTGATGAAAAGATGGAACACACTGTCATAAAGCCCAGATTGGTGGAATGCAGTGATGGTTGACCTTCTGGAAGTTTCTCCCATCTGCGCAAAGGATCTTTTGACCACTGGGTTCTTGGTCACCACTCTTACCAAGGCCCTTCTCTCTGAATTACATAGGTTGGTGGGGGTGGCCAGCTCTAGGAAGAGTCTTGGTTGTTTTTAAACTTTTTCCACTTAAGAATTATGGAGGCCACTGTGCTCTTGGGAACTGTGCAGAAGAAATGATTTTGTAGCCTTTTCTAGATCTGTGCCGACACACAATCCTGTCTCTGAGCTCTACAGGCAGTTCTTTCCTCCTCATGACTTGCTTTTTGCTCTGATATGGAGTGTTAGCTGTGAGATCTTATATAGACAGTTGTGTGTCTTTTACCACAAATGGATCCAATCAAGGTGTAGAAACATCTCAAATATGATCAAGAGAAATATGATGCCCCAAGAGCTAAATCTGAAGTGTCATAGCAAAGGGTTTGAATAAATATGTCCATGTGAAATTGTAGTCTTTCCTTTTTAATAAATTAAGTAAATATATATATATATATATATATGGTATAGAATATATATATATAGATATAGATATATTCTATATATATATATATATATAAATAGATATATATGTGTTGTGTGTGTGTGTGTGTGTGTGTGTGTGTGTGTGTGTGTGTGTGTGTGAGAGAGAGAGAGAGAGAGAGAGAGAGAGATCTTCTATCCTTGTGGCAACTAAGCTTCTAAAATGTCAGCTAAAAAGCACTTGAATGGGACTTACTTCTCATTTTCTGCTGTTAATACGTCTTATTTTTAATGTTATGTTAATATTTCTTGCTAATATTCACTTGTATCAACCCACAGTCTGACTACCAAACAGTGCATCCCCCTGTCACTACTACAGCATGCAGCACACTTAACAGTAAACTTTCCCATTAACAGTAAACAGAACAGGCACAACTTAGGTGCTGCTGGGATAATCCTAATTAGAAGCTACAAAACTGTGCTGGAGGCTAAAGTAGTCTGGATACAATGTCATTTCTTTTTCGACTACTAGCATTTCCCTCCGTTCTCCTCTGATATTCTACTTTAGTTTCCTATTGGTATACAGAAACGTCAGATACAAAATCTAAGTTGTATCTTCCACTGATATCCGTGGCCTTATTTATTAGCAATTACCTAAGCAACCTGTCCTTAGGGATGGAAGGAATACATGGTTTCCAAACTGCATAGTCATTCATGTTATTTGCATATTAATACATTGCATGGTTTTAAAATCATCAACATCAAATCAGATCAGATACATTTACATTAATATAAACACCCTATTAACTCAAGCGTTCTACAAAATTTTGAAGTCAAAACGTAATGCACATTCAGCAGTATATGTTGCTTCACTTGTGATATTGTAAGCATATATCTTGATATGCTTTGAGATTGGATTGCACTTTTCATACCATAGCATTTTTCATCCTATTGCATCGAACATCTAAACCAGGTGCAAACAGGAATAAATTAAGTTTTTCGTCTTTTATTTATGCAGTAGTCTTTCCACTGCATATGCAATCTGTACTTCAACAAAACTTAGTTTTTCTACTGTAGTACCACTTCTTAGCCTTTGCCCATCTAAAGGCCTATTCACACCAAGTATGATTTTATTTCGCACAAAAAAAAAAAAAATCGGATGCTATCGTTAACGTAGCTGGACCTTTTCAGTGTTCAGTACATTTTTGTCTAAACACTCTGAAAACTCCCTGTCCACTTTCTTTAATTTCCCATCTTTTAATATTCCACAGAGATTTTGCTGTATTTTTTTTCACATTTAAAAAAAACTAACACAGGGATAATAGAGCAGGAAGCTATAGTTTGTTTTTTGTGGGCATGAACAGACTAGAATGCACTTACAGTGTTTTTTGAAAGTTTGTGAACCTTTTAGAATTTTCTATATTTCTGCATAAATATGACCTAAAACATCATCAAATTTTCACACAAGTCCTAAAAGTAGAAAAAGAGAACCCAGTTAAACAGATGAGACAAAAATATTATACTTTGTCATTTATTTATTGAGGAAAATGATCCAATATTACATATTATTGAGTGGCAAAAGTATGTAAACCTTTGCTTTCAGTATGTGGTGTGACCCCCCTGTGCAACAATAACTGCAACTAAACGTTTCCTGTAACTGGTGATCAGTCCTGCACACCGGCTTGGAGAAATTTTAGCCCATTCCTCCGTTCAGAACAGCTTCGATTGGATTAAGGTCAGGACTTTGACTTGGCCATTTTAAAACATTAACTTTATTCTTCTTTAACCATTCTTTGGTAGAACGACTTGTGTGTTTAGGGTCGTTGTCTTGCTGCATGACCCACCTTCTCTTGAGATTCAGTTCATCAACAGATGTCCTGACATTTTCCTTTAGAATTCTCTGATATAATTCAGAATTCATTGTTCCATCAATGATTGCAAGCCGTCCTGGCCCAGATGCAGCAAAACAATCCCAAACCATGATACTACCACCACCATGTTTCACAGATGGGATAAGGTTCTTATGCTGGAATGCAGTGTTTTCCTTTCTCAAACATAACACTTTTCTTTTAAACCAAACGTTCTATTTTGGTCTCATCCATCCATAAAACATTCTTCCAATAGCCTTCTGGCTTGTCCATGTGATCTTTAGCAAATTGCAGATGAGCAGCAATGTTTTTTTTGGAGAGCAGTGGCTTTCTCCTTGCAACCCTGCCATGCACATCATTGTTGTTCAGTGTTCTTCTGATGGTGGACTCATGAACATTAACATTAACCAATGTGAGAGAGGCCTTCAGTTGCTTAGAAGTTACCCTGGAGACCTTTGTGACCTTGCCAACTATTACACGCCTTGCTCTTGGAGTGATCTTTTTTGATTGGCCACTCCTGGGGAGGGTAACAATGGTCTTGAATTTCCTCCATTTGTACACAATCTGTCTGACTGTGGATTGGTGGAGTCCAAACTCTTTGGAGGTGGTTTTGTAACCTTTTCCAGCCTGATGAGCATCAACAACTCTTTTTCTGAGGTCCTTTGATAGATCCCTGTTCTTTAAATAAAACAGGGTGCCCTGATTGTCATCCCATTGATTGAAAACACCTGACTAATTTCACCTTCAAATTAACTGCTAATTCTAGAGGTTCACATACTTTTGCCTCTCAGTAATATGTAATATTGGATCATTCTCCTCAATAAATAAATTACCAAGTATAATATATTTTTGTCTCATTTGTTTAACCGGGTTCTCTTTATCTACTTTCAGGATTTGTGTGAAAATCTGATGATGTTTTAGGTCATATTTATGCAGAAATATAGAAAATTCTAAAAGGTTCACAAACCTTCAAGCACAACTGTAGATAAACAAGAAAAACTTTTTCACTGTGAGGTTTCCACCATCATTCCTCAGCCTTTCAGCTACATTTCTCCAGATATTTTCTTTAACCTCCATGTTTTTAGAGTCAGCGTTCTGTCATATAAGCTCTTGCAGGGCAAGCTGTTCTGCCTGACACCGGAGCTCTGATTTGTCAGCCTGATTTGAATGGATCCGAACAAAGAAGAAATTAGAACAGGCTCCGTTTAAAAACTGTACAAAGCGTCGCAGTTCATTAGTTTGGGACTCGGTGTGAAGGACGGTATTGATATACGAGTGTTCTTTTTCAAAAAATTTTTTTGGAGTAGCTGTGAAAAGGCCTTAAAGCTGACATACACCGATCAGCCATAACAATAAAGCCACTGACAGGTGAAGTGAATAACTGACAGTGTGAAGCTTTGGCTGTTGTTCTGCAGGGAATCCTTGGGTCCTCACATTTGTGTGGTTGTTACCTTGACACATACCACTTACCTAACATTGTTGCACACCAAGTACATCCAATTGTGGCAAAAGGATATTGCACCCTGCTGCACTGCAAAAATAGTTCAGGAATGGTTTGAGGAACATGACAAAGAGTCCAAGGTGAACCCAATATTGGACAGGTGACTATAATGTTACGAGTGACAAGTGTATGGCTTATACTGTAAATCTCGTGAGTACTGCGTTGTACAAAGCAGAAGCTGTATGACAGTTACTTAAATTGTAACTTATTTTACTACACATACAGCATGTTACAAACATATCTTCTTTACTTTTCATTACTTACCCTGTGAAATTACTGCGCTCTCATAACCCCCAGTGTAAGACTTATTTTTCATTCTCTGTGAAGTCTTCTGATGCAGCTGAGGCCTGTTTATCACTGGTTTACAGTGGACAAACACAGCCTTAATAGAGAGACGCCATATGGTGTGCATCAGAAGCATCTCAGTAGACTGCAGAACCAGCAAGGGGCACTTTCGGTTCTTTACTAACTATGCTCCATTTAATCCACATCTGCCACTAGCCAGAGTTGCACAGGTACAATACATTCATGTGTAAGGAAACCGTGTTAAATTCTCCAAGGTTTTACTTAAAACTTTAAAGCTGCTGTGCAGAGTCATTGGCTGTCACAGTGCAATTATTTACTGATGTTACTTTAACACAATGTAAGTACAGATATGTGTCCGTTCAAGCCGAGGTCTTAAAAATTTGCAGACTCCACACGGCAAGAATTCTCTACAGATCTGCCCATATGTCAGTGTGTTGTTGCTTATATATGTCCTGGCAGTGTGTTATTATTATTGTTTTGCTGCACTCTAGTACAGAGCATTTTGCTTCTTCGGGCTCTCCTCATCACTTAAGCCAATCAACGCTGCAGATCCTCAAGTAGCAGTTAGAGGTGAAAAGGAGAAGCCATTCAATTGAATGCTCCCTATCTTACTGGTTGAGTTCGTTAGCTCGTGTTTGGACTAGAGATTGTTCGGTAACACTTTATTATAGGGGGACATGAATTAGCATTACTTCATGCAGTATTTCATGAGTGAGTAATCATTAATTCATGCTCGTACTACATCGTAAGTCATCATGACTATGCATGAAGTGTGAAGTGAACGTGTGTCATGCATGCCTTCATTCAGGTGCAATATACACTCACTGACAAAAACAAATAATGCACCCAGATAGAAATGTCAGATTGCTGCAAAACTCAGCCTGCAGTTATGTCACAGGCGGATTTGTAAATGATTACAGGTGTGGTCTGATTGATTAGACACTGGGTCGTTCCACAAGAAGGCATAAAAGTGCTTTCTCTGTGGCATAAAATGCTCTCAGGGACTAATTTTGGGTAGTGTACCTGTTGGTGAGAGATGATGGATCTGCTTTGCCATTCTGAGTGCCCTGTCTAGTGTTGTTCCTGCCTTGTGCCCTGTGCCCACAGTCCTTACTAGGATTAGACAGTGAATGAATGAATGATTTGGCACACACTGTTATCAGCAGCCATTGACAGAACGTGCAAACAGTTGAAGGTTACTCTGATTTAAATACACAATTTTTCAAATTGATGCTAAGGCGACATGTAATAATACATGAGAAGACCTTGAGGATAAATTGATAAAAATACATACAAAGGGCAGGTACAACTGCTGTGCAAGCTGAAGACCTGAGTTGATGTGCAGGTGTGCAGCTCTGAATCAGAGAATGTAAATAACATGCAACATAACATTTTGCTGCCTGAAAAGGCAGGATAAGAGTTTAATCCTGGCCAATAGAGTGACCTCAGTAAAGGAGTGAACATTGGTAGGTATTGAAGCTGCAGTATTCTGAATGCTCTGTAGTGCTGCAATGGAACATGAAAGCAGCCCAGCAAGCACAACATTGCCCCAATCAAGCCTGGAAATGATGAGAACCTGTATGAGGATTTGGCTAGAATAGGCGTATTCTTCTGACGCTTATCAGGTGGTTGATGTGATGTGGTTTGAAAGGTTGTTGTCCAAAATCTGTGGACCAGGTGGACAGTAACACCATCTATGATGATTGAGAAGTCCAGTGTTGGGCAGCTCTTTGCTGGGGGTAGATCAGTTCAATTTCTGAGCTTGAGTTCCAAAGTTGAGTTTCACCATCCAGTCAGAAGTATGGCATTCAGATACCTGTTTTGACTTGCCAGGTGGATGGAGGGAATGAAAAGAAATGCTTAGTATCATACTGCATAGCAGTGGCATGAGAAGCAATGGGATCTAATCTCCGAGCCCAGTGATTAGTGTACAGTGAGAACATGAGTCAACCAAGAAGTGATGAGGAAGTCCTGTATTAATTATATGGTGATAAATGTGAACCTCACCATGGAAATTGGTAGGGTCAGTCTTGCAAATATAAGGAGAACTAGGTCAGAGTCAGATTTTTATTTATATAGTGCTTTTAACAATGGAGTATCGTCTCAAAGCAACTTTACAGTTTTAGGTTATCTTCTAATATCTATGTCCAATCCCAAATTAAGCAAGCCTGGCAAGGAAAAACTCCCTAAACGTTATGAGGAAAAAACCTTGGCAGGACCAAGACTCAAAAAGGGACCAAACCTCATTGACTGGCGTAGATAAAAATGTAAGAATGAAACTAATTTATTTAAACAAATAAGTCTTATAGGCATGAATATGGTCCCCATTGCCCAAGTTACCAAGAGTGGAGATGAGAATCACTCCAAAGATGTGTTAGGCCAGTTGGTATATCTAATGCGTCCCAGTGCTCCAGTGTGACTAAGCTGGTTGTGTGCATGTGCCTTGTGATGGATTGGCATCCTGCCTAGACTTGGTTCCTGTCTTGTGCACTGTGCTGCCTCTTAGACCCCAGCTCTTTGCCCCTTAATGGGCAGGAAAATTAAATGATGATGCAATGCAATGAAACCACAGCTGTATAGTTTTGTAGTCATTTCAGCATCACATTAAAAAGTTATTTTCACACTGAGTTTTAAAGCCACACGCATGCACACACACACACACACACACACACACACACACACACTGCTGAATTTTGAATCACCATCTTAAAATTTGTTAAATTGCAGCTTGAAACCACATGATACAAGGGGGTGATATCATTTTAGCTGTTAGACCTCAGGTGAAATTAAATGATCACTATCATATACCAAGATCTCGAGAAATAAAAAACCTACAGCCAATGAATTCAACAAGCTGGCTATTAAAAATAGGACGATTATAACATACATAACACAGGCAAAATGTAACAGCATTTATAGATGGCTTAATGGCTAATAACATTTTTAAACTGTATTGCTTAAAAAAACAAGACAAGATGTAGCCTATAATTAAAGCACTTTAAATTGCTTTCTTATGCATATATTAATACTTACATGCTTGAAGCAGATCACAAATAAAAAAAAACGACTTATTATTTAAAACTACTACTTAGTTAAAATTGGTCTTGTAAAAACATGATCATACATGCCATTGTTGTAATGGTGAAGGCCAAATGGAAACATGAAAGTCTTAGTGATGTGTAATTAACTTTTGAACACCACGCTGTGGTGACATCTTTATCTGTGATAGAAGTTGAGGTGAAATATTAATTGGAATCATAAAGTTGGTGCTCATGAGCAGTGAAACACTTGGAAGCCAAGCCAACGTAATCCACCGTAATGCTGAGGAACTGTGACATGCCAAATCACATTTTTTGAAAACAGCTGTGACTGAGACTCCGTTTGCCAGTTCCACATCTGCAGTAAAACATTTTACATAACCTTCGGGTGGCTTTTGCTCCAAGGGCCATTTGAAGGCCATACATCATACATACAGTATTATTAAATATTATTGTTAAGGGACACATACAGTCTGACGGCAACTGGGCAGGGCCTGAAGCCCACCCTGGGGTCTATCTGTGTACATGCTTGCTGCTGCACTGCTCAGTGATGGAGTAAATGTCTGTGATGAGTGTGGTATATTCTCCACATGGATTTTCTCCTATAACTCAGAAGTAAGCTGGTAGGTGAACTGGCAAACCTAAATTTATCCTAGGTGTGTGTGTGAGTGAATAATGGACTGGCCCCTGTCCAGGTTGTATTCATCATTTCGGTATTACACCAGTGTTCACCGGTGTTCATGCGTTAAATGTTCTAGAGATTTAAGAGTTCTGATATTATTACCGATAAATTATTCTCTATGTGATATACAGCCTCTCACCACCACAAAAAACAACTTTAAACCTGAGTAATGACTCTTCAGAGCTAAGGTAGTTCTACTATAGGTGAACATAAGAAAAAATCTGCATGCTGAATGTCACTGGAAACTGCACATTAGGATCAAGTCTCTGACAACACATTTGCAATGAGGCAGGGTGCCATTTAACAACCTTGTGTAAAGGCTGCCACAGCTGGGTCCTTGAGCAAGACCCTTAACCCCCAATTGCTTGGACTGTAAGACTGTATCAGTTGTAAGTCACTCTGGATAAAGCATCTGAATTATGGAAATGTAATGTAAATGTACATCTGTAGCATTGATCAAGCTTCGGTTTATTGGCAACAAAACATGCTTCTCAGAATTTGGAAAGACGTTTGACAACGGCACTGTGGGTAACGGGAGGCCTGTTTGGGTCGAGTAGGTCAAAATCTTCTGCAGTTACTCACCAGAAATGAGGACGATCTCAACACATTCTGCTTGGGATGATGCCATCCTTCACATTTCCTGCACAGAAGAAAATCACTGTTTGAACAATGAGAATGAATAGAATTAAGTTAACATGAAGCACATCTTTGTTTTTGTGGTAAAATTCCCTGTCATTTTGATGTGTCACACATCTGCTTAAATACTTGAAAAATTGAAGTTGAATCCAAGATGGCCGCCTTGTTGGTGATATGGCCCCACAGCTTGTGTCTGAATTTGGGTCACTGTTTGCCAAAACGTTTTTGTTTTATGCGTATTTCCTTACTTTTGAGACACCTTGTACTTCACTTTGTTTTTTGTACATTTACCTTACATTTTCATCCCTATCTATCTATAGCTGACTAAACTGTATTAATTTGAACTGATAATTTGATGGAGATTACTAGCAGCATAATGCAGTCCATCAGCAAGCAATCAATGCTCTCATAAGCATCCGCCAGTTAAGGAATCATGTGCACAGTTCAGTTAAATAGAAGAAGGATATTCGTGAAAGTATTTCAGTAAAAGTAGGGCAGCACAATAAAATATACAACCATAAGCAACAGTTAAAGGGTTTTAAATATAGAGGCATCAGTGTGTGCCAAAGCAAAATGGAATTTGGAGAAGGCCACAAACATGTGCATTAGTTTGAGGGCATACAGTCATTAATGCTTCTTACTCAAAATGCAAATTAACGTAGGTCTAAGCAGGCTAGGAGAAGTGGAACAAGTCAATAACTTTGAGTGTTCAGAGTACTCTTCAACTAATCTCTATCCTCTCTAGCTGTAGTACATGGCATGATTTCCTGTACTGTGAAGTGAAGGGCAACTGCTTACTCATATTGTTTCTGATGTAGATCTAAGGGAAGTTCTTGAATAAGTACATTTTTAAATGTGACTGTCATTTGAATTAAAAAGCATAACCATTTAACTTAATCTTACGAAGAGACAGCCATGAGTCTTGTATAATTAGTCATGAGTAATTACCAAAACTGTTGTTTGAAAGCTTTATCTAATTGTAACAATTGAGCAATACAGTACAAATGTGCTTATTCATTCATTCACTACTTGCGCATCCTCTAACATTTTGTGAAATCTGAGTTAAATCAGCTCACAATTAGGCACTTTCCTTGTTTACAAGTCTATATTAATAACACATCACTACAATTTTTCCAACAGTGAAAGGACAACTTATATAGATCCAGAACTTAAATAAAAACAACTGACTGAGAACTTTACAAAAGTTTTCCACAAAAATAAGTGTTTCATGTGTGTACTGGTGGTGCAGCTAGGAACTACCTGTCCTTTCCAAACAGGTTGGGTCTTAGTCAGGTGGGGCTAGTCAGGAGGGGAATCATTCCCTGGTGCTGCAAAAGTGGCCCCTACCAGACCCTGTGATGGACTGCCATCCCAACTAGGGTGAAACTTGCCCTTCCCCCAACCTCCCGCACCCCTGGGACTCTTTAAGTGTTAACTGATAGAATCAACAATTACCCTTGGACTTAAATTGCCATTGAGCTCTGAGTAAATGAGTTTTCCATTCTTTACCCAGTGCAGCAAAACATGTCGAAATTGTCTGCGGTAATCACCTGGATGCAGTAGCTAGAGATTAGGTTGAAAAATGCTGTACCATTCATTTGAGCCAAATAATGCAACTTAAGACATGTCCAAATGGACTGATCGGGGTGTTTGTATTTCCCTGAGCAGTTCAGTTCACCAATGTGTATTGGCCACATACAACATCTATAATGACATAAACATTACAAAATGATATATGTTAATTTACTTAGTTGCTGATGCTGGAATTTCTTGATATAGGTTACTTTGCATCTATTACATTATTCTCAGTAGAAAAAATGTAGTTGTGTTATCTAATCGACAAACTCATATGTATTCTCAGACAAAGAAGGTTCAGTGGTTAAAGTTCTGTCTACTCATCAGAAGGTAGTGAGTTTGGTTCCCAATTTTGCTATCTGCCACTCAAGAAGAGCCTTCAACCTTTATATTTGAAATAAGGGTGCTGCTCAATGTTGTGAATATCTCCTTAAACGTTACAACAAGTCTGCCAACACAACTTGGTCATTCCCTCACAGTCTGGATCCACCCAATGACACTCATCACATTCATTCTTTCATTTTCACACCCATTTAAGCCAATTCAGAGTCACAGGGAGCCAGAGCTGGCAACATTGGGCACAAGGCGGGAAATAACTCTAGACAGGGCAATAATCCATCACCAACACACACACACACACACACACACACACTCACACACACACAGATTTTACATTTACATATTTATTCATTTACAAGACACCCTTAATCAGAACATCTGTATTCAGACACAATTATACAATCCAAGCAGTTTTGTGTGGGTTTAGGGACATCCTTTAAGACCCAGCAAGGACGGCTTGGCACAGGTAGGAATAGAACTTTGATCCTTATGGTCCACAGTCCCGAGTACCTTAACTGCTAAGCAACCACAGTCCCACTCACTCACACTTGGGCACTTTAGAGACACCAACTGACCTAACATGTTTTGTAATATGGGAAGACACTGGAGTTGAACCGACACAGATATCGGGAAAACAGGCAAACTCCACACAGGCGGAGTCCGAGCTTGGAAGAGAACCATAACGTGCTTCTGTATAACTGTATATTGTTTGAGTAACGATACTTCATTGGCAAAATAAATAATGTAACCAGACAGACATGTCAGATTGGAGTTATGTCTCAGGCAGATAGGTAAATGATTACAGGTGTGGGTCTTGCCACAAGAGGGCATAAAATTGCTTCCTCCTCTGCCCTATAAAAAGGCTCTCAGAGGTTACGTTTGGGTAGTTTACCTCTTGGTGAGAGTACTAGACTGCTAGGCATGCCTCTGCGATGCACTGGCAGACATCATCATTTGGCTGACAGAAGCAGGATGATTATTTTGTTTAATTGCCCGCCATCTAGGTTGTTTTGACTTGACTGTCAGGAGGCACCCCTAGTTGTGATACAAGGGACACTGACAACTCAGCGATATGTGAAGGATGTGCATCCCTCACTTGGCAGAGCTTCCAGGATAACACTCACTCTTTCTCAGAAAGGGTTTCCCAGGAATGTCTCCACGAGATTGAAACAATTCCTTGGCCTGCCACCAGATTTATCACCACAGCATTTATGAGACCAGCTGGAACGCCAGCTTTGGCAACCTACGAGTGTGCAAGATCTACAGGCTCAGCTGCAACACATATAGGGAACCTGTATACCTCCATGCCCAACGTATCTCATCTTGTATCCAGGCTTGAATCGGCCTAACAGGGTACTAGAGCCTTGTTTCAGTTATACAATTTTCCCCAATAAACATATACTTTTGCTCTAATATTGTGAGCACTGGCATTCATAAATATAAAGTTTCATTCTAATCCAACAACTCATTCTTGGAGGGTGTTTAGGTGTCAATGAGTGTATGTATAATACATATTAAACCTATGATGCTGGACTTATGCGACTCCCTGCTTGTTTGGAGTGTTGATATCAGAGGCACTGTGTGTAGTGTGAATGAACAGACTAGGTTTCAGACTGCCCTTTACTAATTTCCTTCCAGCTGAGAGCAGATGCGACTTTAAATTAGCCAAGGTCTGTGTGTAATTAATTCATGCTTTCCTGGGTTGATGGCGCATCCTCATTCATATCATACTGAGTGAACGTCTATTTATCTTCCTCCCGGGCATGCACGTGGTAGACTATGAGTCGGACGGATCCCGAATGCCTTACACTCGGAATTGTAGTTTACTGTCTAGGGTGTACTGCGTGAACAATATGCAGTGCACATTTAAAGGGAGTAGGGGTGCGTTCAGGATGCAGCGCGGGTCTCAGCTGCACCTCTGTGCGCTTGTTTGCGCGTGGATTTTAGAAGCCAAACAGAATAAGGAATCTACAAGAATGAGCAAAAATAAAAGCTCCAGTTTGGTATTGTCCAGCTACAAAATGAGACAGTATGAAAGCTTTGACAGTGTGTTATAGCCTCCAACACACTAACGCACTGAACGAATCACACTCGCGGAGTGGATGCGCATCCCATTTACATCCAAGCGCCTTCAGTGGGCACACACTCGTTCTCGACTTTAAACTAGACCAAATCTGGCAAGTAGCTGCAATCGGTTGTCCATATCTTTTATCAGAGGAAACAGAGACAGTCGGTGCAAAACAAGGATCCAATACAGGACTGTGCCGGTTTCCAGTAAGATGCTAATCCTGTGAGAGAGAAGTGTGCGCGCTCCATCCGCTTGCTGGGATTTTCTACCTTCCAAGGGATTCTGGATTAACTCGTGGACTCTCATGGCTCAGTAACACTGTTCCACCTTGTGTGTGTGTCCACTGAGGCTGTATTAAGAGCGCTTAATGTTTAGAAAGATGCCGGGAAAGTGTGTGTGTCGGCGGCTTGTTTCTCTGAGTCTCAGGCTGCTGCTCGTTATTCCCGCAGGTCTGCCGGTTCGGAGTCAACAGTCCGATAATACCGTGATGGACAACATCACCGTGCAGCAGGGACAAACCGTCTTCCTCAGGTAATCGCTGGACTTTAAGACTTTACAGCATGCCTGTGTGTCTATCTGTCTGTCTGTCTCACTGTTATTACTCTTTGGGATGGTTTAAACAATGCTTGACACAGAAGGAAATGGTGTTTAATTCTACTTGAACTGAGTAAAAGAATTCAGTAGACTACTTACCAAAGAGAGGGGGGAGGGGAATCGATGATTTCATTTAACTGTTCAAGTACTTTGTCAAATTACATGATTTAGATGTAGACAACCTCTGTCAGAAACCTGATTAGTAATAACATACTGTATTTCTATAAATTGTATTGCATAATCAGAATATGTGAAAAAATACATACAGTTTGGTACCTGCTTATCTGTTATCTGATTTGTTAAGGAATGGGCAGAACTATGTCATATTTAAAGTATTGACTTGCAGAGGTTGTGCTGAATAAAATGGAATTGTAATCTTTTGAATAAGTTTTCACATATGAAACATACCCTTAAGTGCACCCCTACTCAGGGACGTCATCAGACATTTTACTGGTGCATGTGATCTACTAAAACAACAGCAGTAAAATGTCAGTTTAATCCTGGGCTGCTGGATTGCACTACAGGGCATGCCACTCAAACTATCTATACGTTTCCCATAATGCCACAGCATCTTTCCAAAAGCTTGAGCGGCCAATGCTTTCAGTCAGAGCCAGTTAGGCTACTTTCAGTTTTTTGCATGGATTAATGGACAGCCGTAAATATTTAAAAGAAAGTCGACCACGCTGCAGGCAAGGTATGATAACTTATGGCTATATGTTTTGGCTAGCCACTTTTAAACATATAACCTACCAAAAATACATTTTAGACCCTTAAAGCGCAGCATTCAGCAAACTAGAAAAAGAAAGCAGTTACGTTAGCATAAACAATGCCATTAATAATAATTTAAAAAAATTAGTCTAAATTTGTTCTTCAGTAGTCATCCATGGCAGAGTACTGCCCGCTGTAGTGTTACATCACTTCATCTATGTATTTAGTAGTGTTGTAGTCAAGGCTACTAGGGACGGATCTGAGTCAAGAACGAGACCGGGAGTGAACAAGAACGAGACAGAGAACATACAACAATAAATAGAAGAATATTTGACTCTTTTCCTGTGGGCGGGACGGTGGCTCGTTGGCTCGTTTCTTACCTGGATCATTGAGGTATATCTGGATACAAGACCTTGTGTATCCAGATATACCTCAATGATCCAGGTAAGAAAATCCAAGAAGTTGAATCTGTTCATCTGGACATAGATTTTATTGGAGAAACGTTTCGTCACTCATCTAAGTGACTTCTTCAGTCTCAGCAGTTGGAAAACTTCCCCAATCTTCCCCATGACGTTGCATGACGACTGGTACCATCACCATTGCATAACAATGGGACCGGTGATCAGTTTAATATGCAGATTTACATAGCCATTAACGACAATGGCCACGTGTGGGGGGGGGGGGGCCATTCACACATGATTGGGGAAGGGCTGCAATGGCTCCATTGTAAGCTGGTGAGAGGTGTACTCTGAGGCCCCCTCCTCGGTTCAGGGATGGACGTTCCCTTTTTACAAAAAATGGCTTCTTCTTTTACCCCCACGTTCAAACCATCGTTCCTCCCTATCAAGGATCTGCACGTCTCCATCTTTGAAAGAGTGTCCACTGGCCTGTTAGGTGGGTGTAAACCGCAAGAGTCCTGACCTGATCAGGTAGCTCTTCTATGTTGTGACATCCGTTTCGCCAGTGGCTGTTTGGTTTCCCCGATGTACAATTTCCTTGGCAATCCTCCTGGCACTTTCACAGCGTACACTACATTTACTCTGTTTTGTGCTGGGGGACCCGATCCTTGGGGTGGACGCAGTTTTTCCTGGCGTAGCGTGTTTTGGGGTTTGAAAGCCACTGAGACGCGGTGTTTGGCAAATATGCGTCTCAATTGTTCAGATGTTCCTGCCACATATGGAATCACCACTGGTTTACGCTTAGACTGCGGTTGTTGTTCTCCTCTCGTCGATCTGCTTGTGTGTGTCGCTGAACATGGCCACCGATGCTAATAGCGACGTTAAATAAGTCAATAAACAACAACAAACAACAGCTCTTTTCTTGCAGGAACTAAAATATAACATTAAATGATATATAGTTTAAAATGCTAATTATTTATTATTATATTATAATCTATTCTTGTAATCTCAAACTAAGGCAATGTAATGTTTGGAAGCAAATGATGGTGACGATTCTGTTTCGCATCTTCTCTCAAACTTAATCAAAAGCCACCACACACATTCAACTGCATATAGCCAACAGCATTTATTCTATGAATTTTTATTATTAAATGTGAAAACAATAATAATTACTCATTTTGCAAACGTGGTTAAGTAAAGGGAGCAGGTCAAAATTAATACTTACAAACTTAAGGGCAGATTATTCAAGATAAAAAATGTTCGTTCATTTATAATGCTGAACGAGAAAAGCAGTAACTTGTTTTTCTGTGTTAACCAGTGAGAGTGCAGATTTTATTGAGGTATGTAGAGAAAGGCCTGATTTATTCTGTTTGAATGGATTGTTGATATTCAATAATGTTCAGTTATAGTTGACGTTAACTCAGACAGACACATTGGACTTGGCTGGTCTTGACAACAGTTTCTGAGTCCATCTTACCCTGAGACAAGAGCCCAAATGAGGTTGAGACCGAGACAGGACCGTCACAGAGACCACTAGTCTTGAGACAGAGACTGGACTCGAATGCTCCAGCACTACTATTTAGTGTTTAACAGGCTTGTTTTTATGCACAGTTGTGTCCCTATGACTGATTGGCAAGCAGTGGGGTACAGTTGTGTCCCCCTATGTTTTGTGTTTACTCCAGTAAAACAAGTAGTCTAGAAATGCCCTTGCCCCCACTGCGAAAGCTTTTCTTTCTGAGAGTATACTCAAATGCATGCAGGTCATATTTAAGCACTTCAGGTAGCTGCCAACTCAAATCGATGTGTGCTAATTAAATACTGTATCACTGAAACAGTTTAACTGTTTGTTGTCCTTTTGAGCTGGTGGAGGTTGTGTTGGTGGGCGGGGGGTTGTAAGGTTCCAGTTCATTCCATGACTGTCACCAGGAAAAGTTGGAAAGGAAACAAAGGGTTTGATTATTACTCATTTTACTTATTCTTCAAATGTTAAGTTGGTAAAATGTGCCGCCAGGTGAAGAATCACAATTATGTGACCACCCTCATGCACATTGCAGAGTTTTTTAAGAGAAAAGTAGTTGCCTGTATCATTTTTGAGGTTGAATTGCATGTGACCATCAAGTTAAGATGTACTTAGTGAATTACAAACGGGTCAGAATACTCAAGTTTACGATCGAGTTTAAGTACTGTGTTAGTTACGAAGAGTTTTGGGAAACACTTGTAAATTTAAGAATGGTATCAAGTACAAGGTTACGAAGTATATAGTGTTATGAATATTTTGGGAAGCCCACCCCAGTAATGGTCACAAATAGTTCCAGATTAGCACTTGATTCATTGCAGTAATACACCATGGGCAAGTTGTCTGAGTATTTAAATTTTAAATTTAATATTTAAATTAGAAATTCATACACTTAAGAAATAATCAGAGACATTCACAGTGCCATCCATTACTTGTTCTCTTCTTCTCTGGAGAAAGCATTAGCATACAGTATTAGCCTACATCAAGATCTTAGTGTGACCCATTGGATTATTGGCAGGCATTTGACATGTTTTATAATAAGGAACACTGAATACCTATAGTACATTATCTGAAATAAGAACATAAAAGAAGACACTCAATATATCTGCTCATGTCTTAGTAACAGAATCTGTTTAATGCCTCTTGTTTGTTGTTCTGTTTAGACAAGAATTGGCCATTTGTTATAAGATGGCCACAAAGTGTCACTATGGTCAAAAACAATTAACTCCCAATTATAACTATGACCTTAGACAAAGGTCTTGCTCTAGAGTTCCTTCATCATCTGCTCATTAGAAATGCAGAAACATGACGGCTCTGTGCAGCCTATAATGAAGCTGGCAATTGCATAATCATATGCAATTATTGCCAAAAGGAAAAATGTTAGATTGTGACCTTTTAGCTTGGCCGCAGTTCCGGTTTAGATATTGTTCATTAATCAGATGTAGCCGTGAGAACATGTCATAATGAACACAGAGTAAAAATAATCACACTGTGCATTCTCAGTGTTAACTTCGTGGTAAGTTACTATAACATATGGGCTCAGGATTTGCTCAAAGTGCAATAAAAGGACTCTCAATAATTGTTCTCCAGGAAAACTACGAAAGTGTAATCCATACACAAAAACACTAATACAGTGGTACCTCGGTTCTCGTCATTAATTCGTTCCAGAAAACTTGTCGAGAACCAAAGTAGACAAGTATTTTTCTCATAAGGAATAATGTAAATTGAATGAATCCGTTCCAAACCCCCAGGAAATTCACAGATATTATATGCATTAATGGAGTTGCATTGTACAGGGGCTCCCTGATTTATGATGGGGATATGTTCAAACAAATCCATCATAAGTTAAATATAGCATGAACCCATGAGTTTAATATAGTCTGTACTGCATCACTGAGCACACCTTATTGTTTAACCGACTGTTGGGCAAAATAATTAACACAAAGCTTATTTTATAATAAAGTGTTGAAAATCACTTGTACTTTCGTGAGTAATGGATTGACAAGTAAAAGCAAAACACTTACTCAGTGAAGGTGAACTCAGGACGCTAGCTGCTAATGCTAACTTCTCAGCCTGAAAGTGATCCGTAGGGGTTGCATTTCAGGTGGTGGGCACACTTCTTGTTGTGCTACTCTTTAGTAGTCTGTGTAAGTTCTCAGTTATCCAGGTCATGGTAGACTTGACTGTTGAGGGTTGAGTTCTTGAAGGCATTTGGTTCTTGAAGGCATTTCACCTCTCACCCGAAAGTCTTTTCAGACCTAGAAACTGATGGCGAGTCCCAGGTATTTAACCTTAGTGGGGTGTTAGTGAGGTAGTTCTGAGAGTCCTTGATCCACCCTGTCAATACATGATTCGTAGGATCGCAGGGGCCAAGGTGTGACTTATTAGTGAGTTGTTACCCCACCCTGCCATCATATGAGTCATTAGAGTTACATGGGTCGAGGTGTGAATGGGGGTTAAACCTCCTGGGAAGGGATCTGAAGGCTGATTTGTATGTGGCTGATAGCTGGTGTTGTAAACCACCACCTCTGTTGTACGATGGTTGTTCTAGTTGGACATAAATCACCTCTTTCACACCTCTTTCAAACCATCTGTCTTCTCTGTCCAAAAAATGAACATTTGTATCCTCAAAGGAGTGTCCCTTGTCCTTTAAATGCAGATGCACTTGTAAGTCCTGTCCTGACGAGCTGGCTCTTCTGTGTTGTGCCATGCGCATGTGGAGTGGTTGTTTGGTCTTTCCTATGTATAGATCCGAGCACTCCTCACTTCATTGCATCGCATACACGACGTTGCTTAGTTTGTGTGGGTGTTTTGTCCTTGGGATGAACCAGGTTTTGCCTGAGGGTTCTGTTGGGTCTGAAGTGCACTGAGATGTTATGCTTGGAGAAGTTTCTCAGACAGTCCTGCCACATATGGGACGACGATGTTGTTCCATCTGTCATTCTGTTCATCACTGGGTGACGTCTTCTCCATGTCTTCTCCGTCTTTGCTGCATTGAAAAAGACCCATTTGGGGTGTTTTAAGTGTTTTCTTGTTGTGTGTGCGCGTTTCTTTTCTTTTCTCTCTGTCTTGGTCCCTTCAAGACAGAGGGAAAAGCTGGTGGTCCCTCCAAGACAGAGGAACGTCTTCAAGAACCAAGAAGAAGTCCACTTGCCTTCAACTCAACAATCAAGTCTACTCTTTAGTAGAAGTCTTAGAACACAGGTCAAGCCAGCATCTCACCACCACCTCTGACCAGCGAGCGTGATAGAGATAGCTAGATTGTTATGACTGAACAAACAGACTGCCTGGCCAAGAAAAAGTTGCACACAATTTTTTTAGGCTGCCTTAAGCTTTGATTACAGTGTGCATGTGGCATTGTTTCGACAACTGCATACAACCTCACAACATTTTATTTTCATCCACAGTTACGTTAATATTTGGCCGAGATCTTGTATAGATGATGGGGGAGTCTAAACACTCTGTAAAGTCCTCTGGAGTAGATGCCCAAATTTTTCAATGGTATTAAGGTGAGGACTGTTGAGGAATTCCCTTATTGAAATGATTCCTCATGCTCCCCGAACCACTCAACCTGGTCATTTAGTATAATCAGTACTCAGCAGGCATTATTTTATTGCGACATAATGTTGTTAAGTCTACACCTAACCAGTTGAAGCAACCCCAGATCATAACGTGTCCATCACTCTAGAATAGGGTGGACCTTTTGTCATTCATTCAGAGTCCAATGTTTATGCTCCCTAGCAGAGTGAAGCCTTTTATTCTGATTATTCTCACTAACAGGTGGTTTCTCATGGATGCAGAGCTGTTTAGTCAGAATCCTGTGAGTTCTCGTTGCATTGTGTTGTAGAAACGCTCTTACTTTCACTATTAAGCGAAGCTGTGTTCTACTGTCGATGTTTTATGATTTGACAGGTCTTCTCACAATTCCTGTAGTTACGCAATCTCCATCTCCTTAACTGTTTTCCATTTGCTAGTTGTTTTGATCAGAAGAAAAGAGAACAAGTTCTGAAAAAAACATGCATTTTTTATGAAATGAGTTTGAAAGAAACAACTTTAAAACAGAGCAAAAAGAAAGAGTTCAGAATCAAAAGATGAAATAATATAATAATACTGTTGAAAAGTCGGTCCCATAGCAGTGATACTATGGAATGTACTAGAGCAGGACTGCAATGGTTAGAATTGCAGCTATGATTTAATACTTAATACACCAAAGACAAATGGAGAGGGTAAAATGAATAGGTAGGGTATAAGGAACCAGGGTACTAATTAATAGCCATACAAATGGGAGATATTAGCATGAATGCTGACAAAAGGGATACTCTGGCCAGAAAACCCAAGTACTGAACATAAAAACTGACCTAATTTGGGCTGACAGGTACAATATGTATTTTTGTGCAGCCTGACCTTGGACTTCCAGCTGATCTTTATTTTTCAGCTTTAAGCTTGATAAATGTCACCACAGGCACTTTAAGTGCACTCAGTGTATATTAAGACATTCTGAAAACCTACAATTCATAGCTTTTATGACAAAATTATAATTAAGGGTTACGACTAACACAGCAGCAGCAGACAAATATGAAACACTGTCATATCTGTCTCCTTGCAAAACTGTGGATCTCAATGTAATTTGTTTCATACTCATAGATGTCTGCTTAACTATCTTACCACTGAGGGTTGATGTTTGCTTAATCCATGATTTTCTGTGTGACATTTAAAGACATTTATCTCACAATTTACCTATAAAAAGGAATTTTAAATAATTTCTAATATTTTTTTTATTTAAATAATCCATAAATAAAGTTTTTATGTATTCTATAATGTCTCGGAAAGAATAGGATTTTACCATTAGCCTTGGTCTCCAGTTTTGATTAGAAGAAAGCAATATGGGACATCTATCAGAATTATTAAATTTGATAAATATTAAATATATGGGGGAGATGTTACAACTAAGAGAATCCAAAAGCTACTCAGAGGATACATAAAAAGGTTGGAAGACGTTCTAGAGGCATAGAGAGGACATACATGTTTAAAGGATTTTTTGTAGTTTTCTACTTTATTGTAGTATTCCAAGAGAGTCACAAACACCACTGTTGCTTATTATTGATTTTTATTTAACTTTGCCAACTGCACACTCATAGCTTTTCAAAGAAACTGAGTGACAATAAGGCATGAGGAGCTACAACCTGAATGCTAGACACTAGGCTGCTGAGACATGCTTCTGGCTCATGGTAGCCAACTTCATTTAATTATAACTAAACACAAAGATGCATAGAAACATACCTAATCAATGCTATTGCAGATGTAACTAAATGCAGTGCCACTTAATGCTAATTGGACACATAAAAATAATAAACATATACGCGTCTTCGCTGAGGCGGGGGGGAGGGGGGGGTTTGAAAGAACTGGATGCTATTGAGAAAAATTGGCAGAAACAGGGTAAACATATAAATAAGCAATTACATAAAATGGCTCTTGTCATTTTAAGTGTGTGCATTCAACTGTAGCTATATTTTGATATTTGTTTCTTGTGGAAAGTGGATCATGAGTGAGGAGAACAGTTTGAGGAATTGTACTTCGCTTTCTAGGACCAGTTTCAGACATGTTCGGCTATGCATCGGGGAAAAGAGGCTACTTTAGCCAACCAAGCAGCTGAATTATTTAGTATGTTATCTCCCGTAAAGCCTTGTTCAGAGTTAGGGATCCGGACAACTTTGCCTTTTTGTAAACGGCTAAGACTGTTTGTTTGATTCTGTTGTGTCACCCCATCAGACAGGTTGTTAGAATGTGCTGTTCTGATATGCCAGCTGTGGAAGTTGAATGATTGTGATTTATCTGTCTGGTGGGTACACTGGAAGCAAAGCATTAAATCTCAAGCCTAGGACATCCTATGCGTCTTGCAACTGCCAGTTGTCTCCTGAGGCCACAATTTTGGGCTTCTGCATTGAATGAAATCTGGGGTGCATAGCTCAGAATCCCTTTGACAGTTTAGCAGATACCTAAATAAATAGCTTAGAAGATGATAACATCCTTTTTCTTTGTTTTTTTTTATTAAATACCACTTGCAGTTTTGTAAGAAAGAACGCTTAACTATGTTTACTTTTATCTGATTACATCTCACTCCAGTCACTCGGTTCTTATCAGTGAATTCGAAAGCCTGTGGACTGCATCACATCCCTACCACCTCCCACCAGAGTTTCCCTTCTAGCTGCAGAAGCCATTACACAGCTGTGGAAAGTTGCAGCTATTGAATTTGTTGTTTAATCGGAGATGTCGATAGAGATTGCTTATTGTCCAGTACATATGTTGTAACAATATGCACATACACAAAGAATCTGTTCTTTTTGACAAATATGCATAATGTCCATCATGTTTCTAAGCATGGAGTTGCCAACCTTTGGTGCTGTAACTGCCTACCGTTGGTGCACAGATTCACTTTCACTCAGCCACAAATTCAGTAGTGAAATTGCGCACTGATGTTGGCTGATAAGGCATGCCTCACAGGTAACTTTCCAATTCATCTCACAGTTGTTCATTTCAGTTCTTTGAAAGTCAGCGGGTTCTACCAGACTACAAGAAGTAGTTTTTTGGTTGGGAAATAAGGGTGGTTCCACCATACTGAAACTGGTGACACAAATTTGGCAGCACACAATTTACTTGAAAGTTGTAGAATTCTGCTGCATTTCCATTCACTGGTACAAACAGACACGTCCAAAAAACAGCATCCGAACAATATTCCTTCTCCTTTACATATGGCGCTTCTCATTGGGTCAGGTTCCATTCTTGTACCAATTAATGTGGTATCAACCTAGATTAATTCAGTCGTCCATTCACTCTGAGTGTATGTGTTTTCACGACTCCATAGTTTAAAGGAGTTTTTTATTTCACTTAAATTAAAATACTCACAAAAAACAAAGATAATGTTAATTTCACTATATTATGTATAGGGTTGGGTATCGTTTGCATTTTATCGATTCTGATCCTGTTTTGGATTCTGCTTATTGATTCTGGTTCTTGTCGATTCCAATTTTCAAGTCCAAAATGGTGATAAAATGTGCCAAATGATTAGTTATAATGGCAAAAAATATCTTCATGTTTTTATATTTAAAGTTCAAAAGAAATAATTTCCTTTATGCTTTTTCTCCCCATTTAAACATGTTATAAATAAAAAGCTTAACATGGCTTAATGAACTGTAATGTAAAGTAAGCAATGTAATGTAAAGTAGCGATGTAGGAACACCAAACTTCTCTTAATTACTACTGGTCATAAGTAACCTCTACTGGTCATAAATAACCTCTACTGAAATGACAAACGTGGTCCAAAGGGAAAGTAATCGTTTTTATGTTATTAATTATAATTGGTTTAAAATTGAGGAAAAACACATAACGTAAAAAATATTACAGGATCTTCATTTGAGCAGCAGAAATTACCAGTAATAAGTGACAGAAATTTGGTTTCTCTAGGTCATTTTTTTAGGGCGTTAAGTTACGTTAAACTACATGATGACATACGTGATTCCAGTCCTGACAGATACTTCCTTAATACAGACATATTTTTGCACTAATCGCAGCCATGTATTTGAAGCATAAAATGCATTAGTAGAAACTGGTAAATGGAATGGAAATTCTATTTTTTAAGGAGTACCTGGTTTCGTTACCCAGCCATAATTTTGAAAAACACACGCCCATACAAAAAAACAAATACAAAACATAATAATACAGAAAAAACACCAATAGTCTGAATATCACCATAACACATAAAGGAAGACACGTGAACGTGTAAACATATGTGCTAGTGTTTTGTAAGTGTGCGTGGGCTCGCAATGTATGCATACGTATATGAAATGAATACATGTGCTGTAGATGACACAGAGACGTGTGTGGTTTCTCTGCCAGGTCCAGGACTTGTGCTGATGTTTCCAAAAGCAGTTTAGAAACCCAGCATGTTGTAACCGACAGCAGATCATTTGTATACACTGTGGGTTTTGCACTCAGCAGTCACACATGGTAAACTTGTATGGTCTATCACTTCGTGGTAGAGCTGTTGCTGCTCCTAAACATTTCCACATCAAACTAATTTACACTAACAGCAATTAGCAAATACCCTTATCCAGAGATACTTACAGAAGTGGGTTGTGTTCTTCGCAGTAGACATTACCTCATGCTAGTACAAATAAGCAATAACCCAAGAACACAACCAACTAAGTCCTGCTATGACTTGATGTAGGTCAAACCACAACCTGGATGCCAGTGCGGAGAAGAGTCTTGATGATCGTCTTCCTTTGATCTGGTGTAGTGGATCCAGCTGAGCCAAGCTTGTGTCTTGAAGGGTACGAGGTAGAGAGATGTCGGGGTTTGATCAGAGACTTTAGGTTAGATGGTGCTGTTCCATTTTTGTCTTTGTAGGCAAGCATCAGCAACAGGAAGACAGTGAAGAGAACGTAGCAGTGGGGTGATATGAGAAAACTTGAGTAGATTGAGATTTGAAGAAAAATGAATTTCCACATTTTTCACTGAATTTCTCTTTTCTTGCTCTGGATCAAAAGGTGCCTATCCCTGCAGGACACTGTATGAAAGTGTAAGCGTAGCCTGAATGTGATTTCATTACAGTGTTGGGTGAGGGTCAGTGCTTCAACGTTGGGAGATCATTGCCCGACCAGCCTCCCCTCTCACAGATACAGGCAGTTGTGTCTGCATGTCATGCCAGCTTGGAGGGAAGGCTTTGCCAGGACTTGAACCTGCGTCTCTGCTTTGGTTCTCTAGCGTATTAGACCGCTGAAGTAGAATGCTGAAATTTAGTGTAGAATGCAACACAAGTCTTTTTTGCTTTTCTTCACAAATGGTCTCACATATTAATGTGCAAATAAAATTATGGACATCATAAGGTAAACATATGGGAAGCACTGGTAAACCAGAGAGAACAAATTGCTTGATCAACATGCCATTGCAATTAGTGCCAGCCACTTACTTCTAATTATGTTTATAATAATGCTATGCTCAGAGTGATCTTGTAGGCGGTAGAATGGTCTAAAACCCCATGAGGGGATTTCTCACAATCTGTGTGCATTTGATCTGGTGATTTACTGAAGTTGAGGGTTAATGAATGACTGTTTGCAGCCAGACTGATCAGCACCCACTTGCGATAGAGCCACTTACTGCAGATCACTGAGTGGTATTCATTACACTCTCACTGAATGAGCACTGAGTGGTGTGAAGAGAGGGGTGTGTGTTTCTCAATAGACTGACACCCAAAAAGTAGCTTAGCTGAAGGGATGACGAAGGTGCTAATTTGTTTTTTTTTCTTTTGTTTTTTTTTGTAGAAATCTGTTCAGTTCTTCGCACTCATTCTCTCTTCCTCACCATTGTCACATGTTAACAAAAAGCGGCACTCATCTGAGTAGATTATTCAACAGGAAGCTGCTGATGTCACATGTGTTAAGTCACTGCAGCCTAATCAGTTTACAGACACAAGCCCAGCTTGACACAGGCAGCATGTTAGTGTGATGAACAGCCAACCAGGTGAATCGTACATTCTGGGTTAATCTGGATCAGGATGATTCCAAATGAAGATCCGTTGCTAGACTGGACACATGGAGCAATTTGATTTATTTTCAGCCATTTCCTGGTATAAGCAGACAACAGAGTAGTGGCTCACAGGTTCCTTGGAGTATTACGAACAGCTGCTCGTCATGGCCACGATGTCACAGGCTAATGACATTGTAGTCCTGGACACACACCAAATGCATAACTGGCAATTTCCCTGGATCGCTCCAGCTGCCCGCTCAGAACCACACAATTAACGTAGGGACTTATTAACGGGAGAGTGACAGGGACAGAAATAGAATTGAAGGCACTTAGATATATCTAATACAGTGGTACCACGGTTCTCATCATTTTCGGTTCTCCACAAGCTTTCTGGAATGAATTAATGACAAGGGCCGAGGCACTGTATTAAATATATCCAAGTACCTTGAATGCTGAGCAAATTTTTCTCATAAGGAATCATGTAAATTGAATTAATCCCTTCCAGACGCCCAGAGTATCCACACTGATGGATTATCCACATTATATGGATTAATGGAGTTGTATTGTACAGGTGCTCCCTGATTTACAAAAGTGATATGTTCCGACAAATCCATCAGAAGCTAATTGTAACATAGGATGCTATAATAAGCAGTGATAAGTAAGTTAATGTTTAAAACATACGTTAACCTACAGTTGGCCAGAATTATTAACACAAAGTCTATTTTATAATAAAGTGTTGAGAAATCTCATGTAATTTAGTGAGTAATGGATTGAAAGTGAAAAGTAAAAGCAACACTTATTCTATTGAACTCTGGGCTCTAGCATAGCTGCTAAGCTATGTGTTCTGAAGCATTCAATTCCTGTTTTGCTTTCGGTTGACTCTTATAAACTAACCTTTTTAGGATCAGTGCAGACTTATTTGCACTAAGAATACAGTACTGTAGATGTAAAATAAAGAAAAGCATGATAAAAAAGTGGAGATCTTCTCTGGGGCTATTGTGAACCTCAAGGACTGTGTACTGAATCATGATTTGAGTTTCAGCTGAAACGAGTGGCGTGGCTCGACTCATACTCAAGTTTAAAGCAAGTGCACGGAGTACTGAGTAAACGATGAGAACTGAGACAAAATTTTGTAGTCAAAATGGATCAAGAACTGAATTCGACGAGAACAGAGTTACCACTGTATATAAAGCTACATGGTAAATCACATCAAGCCAACACTGGCAGTAAGGCAGTATGCTGTCAGGTCTGGACTGTATTGTGTTCAGTACTGATTTGTCAAACCATTACTACCAATATGACCATTATAATGATGACTAATGTCTGTTATCTTGTTACAACTGCACATATCATGCTCTGGGATATATTAGACATGACAACAGTCAGGTATTGTATTTGACATGTTAGATGCAGTAGAAAAGGACTTTTGACAGGAGCCAAATTGTTAATGCCAGATGGCTGTTTTGGAAATTACAAGACCCATGGACAGCTCCCAGTCAGCAGAGGTCAATACCTAAGGACAATGGTCTGAGGAGGGACAAGCAGCAGCAGAGTGTTGGGCACCCAAAGGTCATTGCTGTGCAAGATCAGTGAAGGCTATCTCATCTACTCTGACCTGACAGAGCAGACTACTGTAACTCAATTCTTAGAAATGTGCATCACCCTCTGCTGATTATGATGCTGCGTATATGCCTTAGATTCACACTGAGTGTTTTGTTTATTAAAAAAATCTCACGCCACTCATGGATTAGCAGAGGAAAAAGGCTTTCACCAATCCGTCTTTAACCGAGCGTGCATGGATTCGCCATTCATCAAGTGTGGAATAATTCTCTTATAGCATGCATAATTGAAAAGTCTGGCTGAGCTTGTTGTTAAAATGGAAAAGCATCGACAAACCTCTTGTTGGATTTTGTGTGCTTATATCAAAGAATTAGAGTTCAAAAAGTACTATCTCCCCACTGATTACAAAGAACTGGAAAATCAAACGGATTAAATACAATCACTGTTAATTGTTAAAGTGCCACTGAATATAATAATTTACGTAGAATGATGAACTGCGTTATTGTTTAATATGCCAGAAAACACTACTCATGACATTAACACTATCAAAAATATCATTATTATCATGGATATTCCAATTAAAAGCTACACTTCAAACAGCAGGCTGCATTTGTTACAGACTGACATATTTCTAGATTTACATTGTTGTGAATTATTTAAGAGTGGCAAACGTTTACACTACATTTACACTAAAAGACACTTTGGTACCAACGATACCAATCAAAGAAATGTTTCAGGTGTTATTTTGTCCCATTCTTCCTACAAACAGATCTCAAGGTGTGCAACAGTACATCCTGTCAAAGTTGCATTCTTCGTTTCAAATTCTCCACACATTCTCTATTGGTCAGGACTGCAGACAGGCCAGTCTAGTACCCGTACCCTTTTCTTCCACAGTCATGCCTTTGTAATGTGTAACATGTGCAGCATGTGGTTTTGCATTGTCTTGTTGGAAAATACATGGACGTCCCTGGAGGAGATGTCGTCTTGAAGGCAGCATATGTTACTCTAAAATCTACTTTTTTTACATTAATGATGCCATCACAGTGCCAGTTACCTTCACAAGGGCACTGATCCAACCCCTTACCATGACAGAGCCTGGCTTTTGGACTTGTTGCTGATAACAGTCTGGATGGTCCTTTTCGTCATTTTTTTCTGGAATACTGATTCATCTGACCACAATGCACTTTTCCACTGTGTGATGGTTCATCCTAGATGTCTTCCAGCCCAGAGAAGTTGACGTCACTTCTGGACACGGTTAACATAAGGCTTCTTTTTGCACAGTAAAGCTTGAAGTAGCAGCTGTGAATGTAACTCCGTATTGTAGTACTTGACAACAGTTTTCTGAAGTAATTCCTTGCAAATGTGGTTCTATCAGCTATTGGTGACACATGGTAGATGTCAGATCATGGGTCTTCCGGTTAGGCTTACATTCTTGCCCTTTATACACTGAAATAGCTCCAGATTCCTTGAATCATTTAATGATATTATGCACTATAGAGAGAGAAATGTGTAAATCCATTCCAGTCTTTCTTTGAAAAATAGTTTTTTCAGTAATTTCAGTAATTTTCTCACACATTTGTTGATAAACTGGAGATCCTCTGTCCAACCTTTGCTCCTGAAGGACTCAACCTTTTGTGGATACTACTTTTGTACCAAATTCAATCACCTGTTGACATTACCTGTTTGAAATCACATCATTATCAGTTTTATTTTTTACCTCAGTGCTAGCCCTAACTTATCCCATTAACAACTTTTTTTTGGAATGTGTTGTAGGACTGAAATCTGAAATGCAGGATTGGGTGTTTACCAGACCAAAACAAGAAATATCTTGGGCTCATACTGTCTGCAGTGAAATAGAAGTAAATGTATATTAATTTGCATTTTCCATACTGTCCCAACCTTTTCTGATTTGGGGTTGTACTTAAATACAGTTTTACTAACAAAAGTAGTGAAAATTTTGTATTTAAAGTGTTTCACCTATCGAATACGTGACTAACCCTACACTTAACAACAGTTAATGGTGAGCAATATGGCGATATTTTATCGTATCGTGATTTTGTTATTGTGATATTATTGTGATTTCTGAGCATGTCGAGGATGTCATCAGTGCTTAAAGAGCAGCACAGAAGTGCATCACATTTTGAATAGAAATCACTTTACTAAATATGGGATAATATTTGAACAGCAGTGTTTAAGAATCTGTGGCTACTGATGTATTTTTTCTGCATCGTGTATCGTGATAAATTTCGCATATCGGGAAAATGTCTTTAATTATCAGGATATACTGTTTTTACCATATCACCCACCCCTAACATCAGTACTGGTTTTATTTTTCAATTAAAAGTTGTGTTTTTTGTAAACAAGCAGTTAAAGTTGTGAGGACCAGCAAAATGTCGCCACAAAGTTAAAAATATCAGATATTTCCTATCTGCAGGTGTTTTATCACCTGGCCTCGGCAGTAAAGATCAGATTGGTGTCTCCCCTGAGCTCACTCTGGATCCAGCATTCACACACTCAGCTTGTCACAATGTTTTGTCTGGGTGTTTTAGTGAGTAAAGCAGTGTGTGTGTGTGGTCTTGTTCAGACAGGTGTACTGCTCATCACTTCTGCCCTGCTTACAGCTTGGGATTTAGAGGAGACAGTCACTAGACCTGGAAAAACACACACACACACACACACACACACACACACACACACACACACACACACACACACACACTGAGTAAATAAAGTGTAGGTAAAGTTATGTTTATGAAAACTTTCTGTTTATAGTATGATTAGTATGAAAAACTTTTGCCTCTCTTGATTTTTAAGATAAAAGGTGTGTTTTTTTGTAAACAATCAGTTAAAGTTGTGGAAACCAGAAAAATGTCCCCACCATAAGTATGACAAAAACACAGACAGACACACACACATTCACTTTTTGATAATGTTGAATGAGAAGGCATTTCGGTAGATCTTATAATAATATCAGTAATATCCTTGTCATTCTTATTTTTATTCTGAATAATTCTTATTCCTTATTAAAAGTGGATTTCCCATTTGATGAAATTTAACAGCATTGTTTAATATCCTATTACGCAGTGTATGGTCAGTTCAATAGAGATCCCTGAGTGTCTCAGCATTCAACAAAGGTCATCATCACAAACTTTATGTAATAGTTTAAGGTTAATAAGACAGATAAATGAGTGAAAAAGAATAATGCACAAGAACACAATATATACCTTTTTTGTACCTGGTTCTATTTAAGGTGTCCAAATTACAGAGAGAGACTGTCCATATAACAGTCTCACGCAGTGGATGTTGTTTTGTTGCAAATCTAACACATAATACATACATACACCAAAATAATTGTAAATATTGAAACAGTATAACCTTACTGTCATTTGGCTGATGGTGTTTGATGGTGCATGACAAATTCTAAACATGAAATGCTTAAAACAAAACTGGCTTCACTTACTTAATACGTTTAATCATAAACTATATTGATGTTTAGGTGGTGCAGTGGTCTAAAGCACTAACCCACTACCATAAGAACCCGAGTCCTAGCATGATTGGACATTTACACCTCTGCCCTGTGTTTTTTGGGATAACAGCTGGATCCCCAATAGCCCTGCTGTTAAAACTTGAAAATTACATAAACAAACTATAGTCATCGTAGGCCTGGGCGATAAAATGATAATGAGATATATCACGATAGACACATCATCAACAGCCATAAGAACATTTTCCGATACAATAATGGATAGTTTCCCTTTAACGCTTTAAATGCAAGCCACCAGGAAACCACAAATATGCCAAGTTTGGTTGTATAAACAAACCCCAAGAGTGTGCCCACCCTAGGTGATAAACAGGCTATCATATCCCTTGATAATGGAAGGTGGTCTTTTTGACACGCAAGCAGTCAGTTAACAGGTCTAATGTTCAGTTGTGCCGTCGATGTGAAGACAACAACAAAAACAGCGTGGTGTGAGAAAATGATAACCTGCTATATTGTGAAGGATATGTTTCACATAGTGTGGTTGAAAGGTCCGGCTTCAAAAAGCTTCTCAGCATGTTTGACAGCCGCTATGTTCTCTCAAAGACAGTGCTTACCTATCCATAGAAACAGAGCTGTCATCAGTCTCCTACTTTGCCACTACCCTCCAACGACTGGTCGAGTGACACGCATACAGTGGTTGAAAGTTTGTGAACCCTTTAGGATTTTCTATATTTCTGCATAAATATGAACTAAAACATCATCAGATTCTCACATAAGTCCAAAAAATAGATAAAGAGAACCCAGTTAAACAAATGAGACAAAAATATTATACTTGGTCATTTATTTATTGAGGAAGATGATCCAACATTACATATTAGTGAGTGGAAAAGGTATGTGAACCTTTTCTTTCAGCAATAACTGCAACAAAACATTTCCTGTAACTGTTGATCAGTCCTGCATACCGGCTTGGAGGAATTTTAGCCCATTTCTCCATACAGAACAGCTTCAGCTCTGGGATGTTGGTGGGTTTCCTCACATTAACTGCTCACTTCATTTTTTGGTAGAACGTTGTTGTTGTTTTGCTGCATGACCCACCTTCTCTTGAGAATCAGTTCATCTACAGATGTCCTGACATTTTAATTTAGAATTCTCTGATACAATTCAGAATTCATTTTTCCATCAATGATGACAATCCGTCCTGGCCCAGATGCAGCAAAACAGGCCCAAACCATGATACTACCACCACCATGTTTCACAGATGGGATAAGGTTCTTATGCTGGAATGCAGTGTTTTCCTTTCTCCAAACACAACGCTTTTCTTTTAAACCAAAAAGTTCTATTTTGTTCTCATCCATCCACAAAACATTTTTCCAATAGCCTTCTGGCTTGTCCACGTGATCTTTAGCAAACTGCAGACGAGCAGTTTCTTCTTTTTGGAGAACAGTGGCTTTCTCCTTGCAACCCTGCCATGCTCATGAACATTAACATTAGTCAATGTGAGAGAGGCCTTCAGTTACCCTGGGGTCCTTTGTGACCTTGCCAACTATTACACGCCTTGCTCTTGGAGTGATCTTTGTTGGTCTGGGGAGGGTAACATTGGTCTTGAATTTCCTCCATTTGTACACAATCTGTCTGACTGTGGATTGGTGGAGTCCAAACTCTTTACAGATGGTTTTGTAACCTTTTCCAGCCTGATGAGCATCAGCAACTCTTTTTCTGAGGTCCTCAGAAATCTCCTTTGTTCGTGCCATGATACACTTCCACAAACGTGTCTTGTGAAGAGCAGACTTTGATAGATCCCTGTTCTTTAAATAAAACAGGGTACCCACTCGCACCTGATTGTCATCCCATTGATTGAAAACACCTGACTCTAATTTCACCTTCAAACAAACTGCTAGTCCTAGAGGTTCACATACTTTTGCCACTCACTAATATGTAATATTGGATCATTTTCCTCAATAAATAAATGACCAAGTGTAATATTTTCTGTTTCATTTGTTTAACTGGGTTCTCTTTATCCACTTTTAACAACCAACTTGTTTGATTGTTGGATGATGTGTTAGATCATATTTATGCAGAAATATAGACATTTTAAAGGGTTCACAAACTTTCAAGCACTACTGTAAGCTGCAATATGTAGTGAAATGAAGCCATGTCTAATATTGGAGTTATTTTTACAATTTTTTATATACTGGATAGTGATCGTCTAAGTATAAGAGTTTTTTTAATGTTTAGTTATTGCATCTTTTAAGGTTAGGTCAGTTTACTTGATTTAACTTTTTTTAATGTGCATCAAGGAGAGATCACTGCCATATTCCAAATACCAGTTGATATGCTACCTGTGTTCCTTCATAAATAAGGGAGGTAAGTTCAAAATAAGGTGGATAAATTTACAAAAACTGTTTAAATTCAGCCTTTTTGTCTGGCTCTTTATTAAAAATAGGTATTTAAAAATTACCAATATTTATCAATATTGAGTGAACGAAAACACTTTTATTGTGATAGAATTATCAGCCATATCACCCGACTGACCCTAAGCACGAAGTAATCGTGTAATTACGTGTATGTCAAATTGCCTTGGTCTATATTTATTCTCTTTGTTTTTCATTTATGCGACTAATATTCATAACAAACTAAAAAAAAAAAAAAATTTTATGTTCACACAATCTCTCTCTCTTTTTCTTGCTCTTTCTCTAAGACACACACACAAACACGGTTAGCATTTTTGTTGGCAGAAATGAATGTACCTGTGCAGAGATGGGTGGAGAACCACAGTAGGAGGTGTGACATTTGAAATCCAACTGCGCTATGGTATTTTCAAAACCACTTTGATCCAAAATTGCGTTTACGTTACTGCCTTCTGAGACCCCCTCTAACCACAAATGCCATGGCAAAACACTATTTTCCGTCAATTGAACTCTTCAAAGTCCTGGTATTTTTTGACAGCTTGGTTTTGTGAATGGTTCTACATCATGTCAACATAAACCCGATAGGCTACATCAACCAGTTACTAATTCTGATTTCTCAATGTTAATATAGTGCGCACAACACAACATACACTATATTGCCAAATGTATTAATTCACTCATTCAAATCACTGAATTCAGGTCTTCCTTGGCCACAGGTGTATAAAATTAAGCACCTAGGCATGCAGACTGCATCTATAAACTGCTTCTCTGGAGCTCAGTGAGTTCCACTGTGGATGCGACCTGTGCTACAAGTCCAGTTGAGTAGTAGTAGTCCAGTAGTGACATTCCCTCACTACTAAATATTCTAGTCAACTGTCAATGGTATTATAACAAAGTGGAAGCGATTGGGAATGACAGCAACACCAGGCCACATAAAATGACAGAGCAGGGTCAGTGGATGCTGAGGCGCATAGTGCGCAGACCTCCAAACTTCTTGTATTCTTCAGATTAGCTCAAGAACAGTGCGTAGAGACTTTCATGGAATGGGTTTCCATGGCTGAGCAGCTGTATCCAAGCCTTACATCACCAAGCGCGTGGTGTACAGCATGCTGCCACTGTACTCTAGAGTACGAATCGCGCTTCTCCATCTACCAGTCTGATGGATGATGGATGCAAATCTGCCAGTCTGGTTTTGGCGGTTGGCAGGAGAATGGTACTTGCCTGACTGCATTGTGCTAATTGTGTAAAGTTTGGTGCAGGAGGGGTTATGGTGTGGGGTTGTTTCTCAGGAGTTGGGCTTGGCTCCTTAGTTCCAGTGAAAGGAACTCTTAATGCTTCAGCATACCAGGAGATTTTCCAACTTTGTGGGAACAGTTTGGTGCTGGCCCATTTCTGTTCCAATGTGACTGCACACCAGTGCACGAAGTAACCCCGCCTTCTCGTCCAACATCAGTGCCTGACCTCACAAATTCGCTTCTGGAAGAATGGTCAAAAATTCAAATAAACATACTCCTAAACCATGTGAAAAGATTTACCTAAAGAGTTGAAGCTGGTATAGCATAATTCACCCTATGGATTAAGAATGGGATGTCACTCAAGTTCATATGCATGTGAAGAGACACATTTACTTTTGGCGAATACATTTGGCAATATAGTGTATGTGTTTTTTAGAAGCTGTTGTCTATTATAGTTCCGGTTCAAAAATCTGATTGGCTGAGCCTTGTTTGAAGCCATTGTAAAACAGCTGATATACGTACATCTGTGACCTCACAATAAATCAATTGTCTATTAATGAACCAGAATTTTAAACTCATATAACCATTACACAAGCAGTTATAAATATTACACATTATACATTTTATAAATATGAACATTTGAGGTCAGTTATGATTTACTCTGTGGATTAACACTAGGTGAATTTTAGTAAATTAAGAAGTGGGGACTGTAAACAAACGACTTTAAATATTTAAATTAAAGAGTCAATGAAGCAGAGCTAAAACAGTAAACCGTATGCCACACAATGAAGAATGGAAATAGTGAATCCTGGTTTCAGCAACTTTTTGGTTTGGAGACTGAACTGGCTACATTGCATTGTGGAAGTTTTTATTTTTTATTTTTCACAACTGGTATTATTTAACCATCTATTTGTCACAGTTTTATAAAACAATATGACACCTGTGCAACTCCTTTGTGCATCATGCTTAAAAACACAATTTACCTGTGATAAAATCACTGTAATGCAAGGCCTCTCATGGCTTATTGCTTTAAGATAAAATTCTTGCCAAATGTACTGCTGTCCAGAAAAAAAATTAGAGAACATAAATTCAGTGTAACGGTTGGATGTGATGCTGGGTTGCAGGCATTTATAGCTGAGCAAGCCATTGTTCAGCACCATGGCTTTAATTATCGGCTCAGATGGTATGTTATCAGCTTTGTCTGTGTCTCTAAAATGAAAGAGAAATAGTTCTAAAATGATAAGGGAGAGGAAAAACTAAAACTGGAGTGAATAGTGAGAAAAATGGAAAGAAGCGTTTAAGTTTGGCATTGAGGTCAGTTGGGAGAAGGCAAAGCAAAACAAAAGGAAAGGAATGTTGATGATTAATGAAAGAAATAAAAGTGTAAATTATTATTTGAGAATGGAAGATCAAAGGAACAAAGCCTTAGTTTCTTGTAGTTCTTAGTTTTCTTCCCTTGCTGTTTTGCTACAAAGCTTTTGATTTAGTTCGGTGTTTGAAGACTTCTATGCCATCCAGCGGTGCTTTGATAAAGCATGTGTCCCATGCGCTTGAGATCCCTCACTTGTAAAAAGTGTACAAACATATATAAAGTCATATATTTAAATATATGATGTATACCTTTATAAAAATAAGGAATGTCTCTCCTCTTTAGGAGATGCAGGCTTTACATCTGTTACAGTCACGAGTGAAGACCCATAAAGGCATAGCAAACAACAGATCACAATTGCCATAAATCAAGCAGGATCTTGAATACATTATGCCAGTGCACTAAACTGTGACTGCTGCATTTAAGGGAAAGATGAAAACTGATTTGGGTGTCATAGCAGCTTGTTTAACCCTGCCTTCTTGTAATGTGTACAACCAAACCCTTTTTTCACCATATTGCCTCTTGGAATGGGATATGCTAAGACCATTGGTGGAAATTACAGCATCCTGACCCCCTTCCTGAAAAAAAAAAACTGGGAAACTGCAAGTGCCATTTCTGACCAAAAACTTGGTGTGGCTTAAATTTCAGTGGTTCGTGTTTCTCTCCTGCTGGAAATCCAAACTGTATGATATGTACTGGAATATGTAACTATCTACACCTAGATTAATTTCCTATTTCCGTCCCGAAATGCATGTTTAATTGTAAATTTTTGCCTATTTTTGCGGCGGTAGGATTGCATACTGGTCAGTGTTGTGTGGAGCCTATCCTGGAATTTCACAGGATTAAGAAACTCTGTTGCAGTGATGGGGAGTGTCCCCAATCAGCCCCCCCCCCCACCCCCGTAGAGGCATACATGGTGTGTAAACTTTACAGCATTTTCACACGTAGTATTCATTATATTGGTGCAAAAGGTGTAATGTTATCCAGAAAACAGTCTACAAAGTAATACATCCGTCATGCAGGTCTGAACAGAATGTCTTGCTCACAGAGATAAAGTTACACAATTACTCAGAAAAACACATGCAGAGACACACAAAGCCCACTCTGAACTTAGTGTTGAGGGTGCACTGCATTTAACATGGAACATTCACGCACTGAGCAGTTGGACATGGGGAGTAAATGACTGTGCTGATTGGGATGACTGTGGGAAGTTTTATTACTCCATTAAGCAGCCATCCAATGTTTCGTCAGTCAAACAGCCCCATTCAACACCCTGCTGCGCACTCCTTGTCCTCTGATACTGCAGGCTAATCAATGTTGGCTACAGATGCGGGCCATCAGCACTGGCCAGTGCTGAATGAGTAGACTCCCCTGGTTCAGCTATTTATAGGCCAGTCTGAATGCTATTTGTTGCTGGATGTTTGGTAATTTACACAAGGAAATGTTCATTCCTCAGGGGAAGCCTTCTATTGTTAACACAGAGTGCTAGTGATGGGGCTGAAACGGGGCAATCAAACAGTAGATAGACCCTATTAGCTCTGCTTAAACCTTGTTTAGCATTGTAGTAGCGGGGCAGAGTCAGAGAAGCCTCTGGTCCTGAACCTCTGATGCCAGCTCCATGGCCACGTCCATGCTCACAGGAGGTATATAGTGTGATAGCCATGGGATCAGGCTGGCTGAAAGTAGGTATTCCAGTTGGTATGTTTTCTAAAGAGGAAAGGAAAACATTGTAAAGGGGTGTAGGTTTGACCCAGTGATCAAACACTAGATGCTTTTGCACTGGAGGAACTTTTTCATAGTTCTTAGTTCTTAGTACCCTTTTTCGCATGGTCACTTCGGATGGAACTGGGGACGATTGTCATTCTTAGAATGCTTGTATTGTTATTCTTATTAGTTACATTTATATAGTGTCTCAAACCCGAGGACGCTTTATAACCTATACTCAGCCTTTACAACCAATCAACACAAACTGCCGCCAATTGCACACAGCATGCTGTCAATCGGAAACCACAGCAACTGAAGGCCTCTCTCACATTGGCTAATGTTAATGTTCATGAGGCCATCATCTGGAGAACACTGAACAACAACGATAGGCATGGCAGGGTTGCAAGGAGAAAGCCACTGCTCTCCAAAAAGAACATTGCTGCTCATCTGCAGTTTGCTAAAGATCACGTGCCAGAAGGCTATTGGAAGAAGGTTTTGTGGATGGATGAGACCAAAATAGAACTTTTTGGTTTTAAAAGAAAAGCTTTATGTTTGGAGAAAGGAAAACACCTGCATTCCGCATAAGAACCTTATCCCATCTGTTGAAACATGGTGGTGGTAAGTATCATGGTTTGGGCCTGTTTTGCATGCTGGCTCTAGGCCCAGGACAAGCTTGCACCATTGATGGAACAATGAATTCTGAATTATATCAGAGAATTCTAAAGGAAAATGTCAGGACATCTGTCCATGAACTGAATCTCAAGAGAAGGTGGGTCATGCAGCAAGACAACGACCCTAAGCACACAAGTTCTTCTACCAAAGAATGGTTAAAAATGAATAAAGTTAATGTTTTGGAATGGCCAAGTCAAAGTCCTGACCTTAATCCAATCAAAATGTTGTGGGACCTGAAGTGAGCAGCTAATGTGAGGAAACCCACCAACATTCCAGAGTTGAAGCTGTTCTGTATGGAGGAATGGGTTAAAATTCCTCCAAGCCAATGTGCAGGACTGATCAACAGTTACAAGAAACGTTTAGTTGCAGTTATTGCTGCACAGGGGGGTCACACCAGATACTGAAAGCAAAAGTTCACATACCTTTGCCACTCATTGGATAATTTTCCTCAATAACTAAATGACAATTGATAATATGTTTGTCTCATTTGTTTAACTGGGTTCTCTCTACCTATTTTTTTGGACTTGTATGAACATGTGATGATGTTTTAGGTCATATTTATGCAGAAACACAGAACATTATGAAGGTATCACAAACCTTCAGGTACCACTGTAAATGCTACAGTGACTGAGAGTCTCATAAATTGTCAGTGAGCTTCAATTTTAGAGCAGTATGTCCACACACACAGAAGAGCAATGACACAGATGTTGTAATTCTCCTGGGTGTAGTATGTGTAAAAGTAGGACACTATTTGGAACAGAAATCTCTGGTGGATACACAACTTTTAGACCAGTATGGTTTTCATTTTTGACTGCAAAATATGATCCATATTTTCTTCTGAGAACATGTTCATGTTTTTGTAAACATTCTGCAACACCTGGGAGCAAATGTATCTGGTCCTCAGTGTGGCATCTGCATCTGATCTAACATGATATATTATCAATTTAGGCTTGATGGGAAGATGTACTATCCCAGGTCTGAAATGGCGCAGCATTTAATTTCGGTTTGCAATGGAAAAACTTCACATCATCGCTCATCACAGAGTCTATTGTTGGTCTCTTTATGCACCCGGGATTTTTAACGAGTGTTGTGACAGATTATGGTGACCCACTTTATCTGAAGCTCTCGCTACTTTCTCGTTTCTTAAAAGAGAATGGAAAATCATTTTGTTCATGTCATCTATATCTGTCTCTCATTCTCTGTCTCTTTCCCTGTGTGGTTGAAACAGCTCCGTCCACTAAAGCCCCCCCATCAGGATTAAATGGGACCCTATAGCTTTTCTGAACAAATTGGAACACACTTTCAGGTTTCTTGGAAACAGAGGAGGAGGGGAGTTCAGACAACTTACAATCAACCATGTATTTCTACATCATAGACACCCTTGAGGCTGAAAAGAAATATAACAGGGAAAAGACACTGCAGGAGTGAAATGGTGAAAGTGTGACAGGGCTCTTTTAATTAGCCAGAACTCCAGGAGAGATATCCTGTTCCTTGCACTCACCTGCTGATTACAACATCTCATGCACTGGAAGTAAAGGGCCATAGATTTCAACTCTAAGCATTATACATTTTCTCTGTAGCAGTGGTAATGTTGACAGCAAATTTTGATTAATTTTAGTCATAGTCTTTTGACTAAAATGTCATTTAGTTTTAATCATAGTTTAGTCATTTGATTATGACTAATATAAGTAGACCATACATGCATTGACAATAACAGTATACATTTAAGTGCTTGTAACTCAGAATTTGGTGTGGACATTCAGCAAATATTCTAGGATAGAATCAAGTTGGAATGAATGATGTGTTATAAGATGTAATTACGACATAAGCTCAGGTCTACAGTATATGCATGCATTTATAATAACAGTAGACAGTAAAGTGGTCACCAAAACTCATAATTCCCACCAATCTGCTTCAAACTCGGGGTGGACACTCATGAGATATTGTAGAATAGATCGACACTCCTCCTCTCCCAGGTGTTGACATTGTCGAATTGGTTTCATGAGAAGCAGTACAGAGACTAGTTGTATGGTCTTCCTGGTGTTAGATCAAATGTGTGAGTCTTCCCGCATTACTGACTGGATCGCTACCCAACTTGTCCTGCCTTTTCACATATGCTAAAGTCATGACTGGAACTTTTCCTAACTTCGCTGACAAAACTGTCAATTCATTTCGTCCTAGTTTTTGTTGTTTTTCATTCATTTTACTTTAGTCATCATCTCTTTATTGTTGGATAAAAAGGGTTGTTGACGAAAATTGTGACAAATCATTCATCAACGCAATTAACACTGCTCTGTAGCAAATAAGACTCCATATTGTTTCTCAATACCAAGAACTTGAAGAATCACTGAAGATCTGCTCACCATTTTAGTATCAAGAATGTTTAAAATGAATGAATAGACCGTTATGGTACAGGTACGCGCCGTTACATCCGCATTACATTCTGTGAAAATGGCCTTTGACAGGACATTACCATAGTCACACAGTAGCTTATATACTTTACTCATAGTGTTTAGTTTTTAATTTTAAACACTACTATTAAGTAAATCACAATATGAAACCTTATCTTTGTATTTTTTATAAAACTTGAAACACTTACCAAAATGAAAACGAATACCAGAGTGAAATGATAAATAGTTTTTTTCAAGACTATTGTGTTTTCTGTCAGCAGGTGTTGCAAAGGTTCACTCATACTAATTTTCTGTCATTCAGGCATGAATAAGACAGATTTTTATTTCCCATTATAATTTTTAAGGCCTCTGCTGTTAAAGCGTAGAGAGGTTGATCAGCTGGACGTTAAAGGCACGTACCTGTATATGTTTCTGTAAGGTGGACATTTGTGTTAAAAAATATACAATTCAGTCTTTATTTGATGAAAAGCTTTTTTATTCCTCTTCGTAATACAATCATACATTGGCACTCAACCATCTTGTAACTCTTTGAATTCGGTTCTCGACACATTTTGACAAGAAACAATTGTCTCAGCACTCGTCATTTGTTCGACACGTCGCACACTTGTTTAAACTTGTAAGAGTCGAGATGCGGGACTTGTTTCAGCCGAAACATAGGATCACGTGTCAGTCTCACAATAGCTCTTGAATTGTAGGTTAAAATAAGCTCCGCTAGGATACATAGACACCAGTCCATCACAGGACTGACAAAGTTCACTCTTGCAGTCCCCAGGAATGTTCTGACAGCTGGCCTCCTCTCTGTTAGCCACAACCAGTCATGTTCACATTGTATTTGGCCACTGCAAAATATGTTGCTCGGATAGCCCACGGTTTTCATTTACATCTAATCTGTTGTCCGCTGCAGTGTGTGGATGTGCAATGTATGTGGATACACAGTGCTCAATATAAAACATGTATGCCTGACAATTCAGATTCACAGGTTCCAGGTTCTTAAAATCCTCAAGATGTTGCACCTATGTACATAATGCTGCCTACAGATGAATCGTGAAAGAATTCTGCATAATTTACTTCTGACAGTTATGGTGCCCCTTTACCTTGAACCACATGCTGGAGGATTTTATGCTTTGCATCTACGATTAAAGTTTAATCCAGCCCGCTTGCTGCAAATCTAAAGTGTATCCAATATATGACTGTTGCATGTGATGTGGCAGGAAGCAATTCTCTTTGTACAGGTATGTTATTTAACACAACTTCATCATGACATTGGGACAAACAAGTGGTGGATCTAGACAAGTCAGAAATGTAGGCAGAAAGACAAGCACACTCTGTCTTAAATTCATAAGTTGTATATTTTACATTGCCTATACACTCAAGAAAAGCCATTAAGGTTATGTATTCAGTTCAGCTGACTTTTGTTTATATAGTGGCATGAACTATAGACATCATTGCAAAGCAGTTTTACATAAAGCTAAGTCTAGACCGACTTGATCAATGATCAGGCAGAGGGGAGGCGAGGATAAACCTCCTGAGGCATACAGTGTGTATTTTATCCTTGAAAGTCTTGTAAGTTCAAAGTCACTTGTCAGAAATATATTTCAACAATACAGTACAGTCTCTCTCAGTAAAAGACACATAAAGGTAAAAAAGATGTCACCATTAGAGTACTCCACCAGTGATAAGCAAATGTACAGTTTAATATCTTCTTTTCATGAGTGTAGGTATGAATGAATTGTAAATACCTCTGGTGAAACACTGTACAGTTGTACTTAGAGGTGGTAAAAATATAGGATTTTTCATGCTGCATCACCTTCCATGGTGTGTACTAAATACTTTTTCTCACTGTGTCACTAATAATATTACTAATAATATACAACTTAAATATCGTTCTGAGGTCCAGCTAGATAATAAATGCAGTGGCAAAATATTGCATGTACTTTATTTTGGATTCAGTCGCCTCTATTTATGTGCAAGTCAGAAGAACTATGAAGAAAATATTTGCAAAGTTTTAATGAGGGTCAGCTGTTTACAGAAGTTGCTTAAAACCTTTGTTTTGACCCTTTTGTTGTGTCATGGCATCAGCTATTCTTTCCAGCGCATTTGTTATTGTAGTTTTATTCAGGCTGTTTCTGTTGCACCCACATGTGGTTACTACGTTATCTGGCTTTTAGTGCACTTTGTTGGGATGCTTTCATTGTAGGGCATTGATCAGGTCTTTTTGTTTCCACCAGACTTGCCAGTGTTGTCTTTTCTTTATGCCTGCTATTTGTTCCATATAACAGATGATTACTTGCTTTGGTCACCAGCTCCTTAAGTCTGATGACTCGCCACTCTGGGCTGTTACTGGTTTAATCATTTGTTTTTCAGGGAAAACGCCAGCTGGACTATCGAATATGGTACAGTCTGGTCGTTAAGACACCTTCAGATGTCAGCGTTTTCAGCACAAGTAACAAAAATCAAAAATCATCCTACTGAACACCTCTAGTTGTACGATGGGTTAAGTAAATTACTGCTGTAAATACTCTGGTGAGCTACCGTACAGTATATGTAATAATACAACTGAACATGCATATGGATTGTGCATGTTGTCAATAGTTGCCAATATGCGAACTTTTTAAATATTGTACAAATATAATCACTAACAAGACACATGCTCTACCCATTAAATCACATTTACCTGTGTTTGTCTTTAACTTGAGAGATTTTCTTTCAATCCAAACATTATTTAGATTTGTGGATATATCAGAACAAATATATGCAAAAATTCAAGCTTCAATCCAGCTTCAATAGGCTACAGTGGCAAGTATTTAGTGTGACTATTCTACAATCTAGAAGTAGCTTGATCAGGAATGATCTTTTTTAAAGAGTAGCCACCCATTAAAGAAACCACTTTTTTGGAAGAGGAACAGGGTGAAAAGGCTTTGATGTGCTAAAGCATACAAAGACTGGAACAAAGATCAGTGGAAAAGTTTTATGGAGTGACAAATCCAAGTCTGAAATGTTTGGCATGGTGACCCAGCTCCGGAGATCCCTTGATTCTCTTAAATTAAAGGTCCAGATTCTGCCTGTCTGGAGTTTGCATGTTCTCTTCATATCTGAGTGGGTTTCTCTAGGTGCTGCACTTTACTCCTGCATTCCAAAGACATACATTAGGTCAACTGTTCTCTCTCAAGTGTAGATGAATGTGTAAATAAAGTGTAAGCGAATGGATGAATGAATGGAGGATTTGGGTTATTTTAGGGTTATTTTTGGCTTGAGTTCCAGGAATGTCTAGCAATAGCTGCTGAAGTGTCTAATTGGGCTGCGACATGCCCTCAGTGGTCTTACATTTTGTTCAGGTTTGATTAGAGTCGTTTTCACTTCCAGGGCTATTTTTCTTTTAACCATTTGAGACACATTTTTAATGAAATATTAATCTTCATATTGAACACAACAGGCATAATTACTTTGTCCTGCTGTCCTGGATTGTTGTGTGTAAATAATTCTTTCCGTAAATTAATGTGCCATATTTGAGCACTCTTATCACTTAATGTAATTGTTTTTTATTATGCTTTCAGTAGTAAATACCACGGATGCACAACTGTTATCAGCAGTTAAATTGAATTCAGCAAAGTCTGACACGGGCACACATTTTTATGGTTTATTAAATCAGAGACCAGTAATGCTTTAGTCATTTTGGACTTGCTTTTGTTTTGTCACAGAAGAGATCTTTTATAAATATTGTTTGGGCTTGCAAAACTGCAGCACAGTTGGAAACTCCAGTTTTGAACTTTAATGAACATTAGTCTGAGTAGCATCTCAAGCCTCACATGTTGTTTTAAACAGTATGACAAATCTCACTTTAGCTCCAACAGGGCTCTAAGGTGGAGAAATGAATGCCATTTAATCTGTTGCGATTGAATTGATGTATCACCAAGTGCTACATATTACAGATGGCAAAGCAGCAGTCTGTGTTACAGTACTATGTTCTGATGTAAAGATGCATTTGTTTTTATAAGTCACATTCTCAGACCTAGATTATTCCTTGTCTCACTCATAATGAATTATTGTTGTACAGCTGAGCCATGGTCTATGAATAAGGCTTGTTCTCCCAATAATAATTATTGTTATTATTATTATTAATAAATTATTATTTGTATAGGAAATGTTCAGTTTCATTGCAGCACTTATTAACCCTAATACAGTGGTACTTTGGTTCTCGACCACCTCGGAACTTGTCAAATTCTGTTTTCAACACACTTTGACTAGAACATTTGTCTTGACTCTCATTGTTTGCTCGATACTCGGCACACATGCTCAAATTTGTATGACTCGAAGCGAGAAACTCGTTTCAGACAAAACTCTATTCACAGTTCATGATTCACGGTTCAGTACGCAGTGAGAATTCTGAACATGATTCACAATAGCCCTCAGAGAAGATCTCCACTGTGTTCATCGTGTTTTTCTTTATTTTTATCTACAGTAGTATATTCTTAGTGTAAATAAGTCTCCATGGGTCCTAAAAAGGTTAGTTTATAGCAGCCAACCAAAAGCAAAATAGGAATTGAATGCAGATGGCTGCTGAAGCAAACATGATTTTACTTCTCTCTTTCATTTTTTGAAACTAAGAGGAATTCAGAAGAAGTTTAGATGAAAACAACTGTTAAAAAAAAAAACCTTACATACAGCAGTGGAGCAAGCAAATTTGAGCACGAGAGAGCGAAGTGAAGACTGGTCAGGGCCGATTGTATTGCAGTTTACAGACAGTGGTATCAGTCCAAATTGATGATAAAAATGTAAAGGTTTTTCACGTTCACCACCTATGCTTGTCCTCCCAGAATGTTTGGCTGACCATGTTGGAATGGATGTCATGGATGATGTGTGCTATGCTGTAAACTATTTGGCCAGGTTTTGTCAGTCAAAACTTGCTTTCTATGTGACACGGTGTCTCAAAGTACATTCTGAAGTGCTTTGAGAACTCAAACTCAAATAATATAAATGCATCTTGAGTGCATTTACACATGCATTTTTATGTGCATTAGCCCTGTGTGGGTACAATCCTGATACTCAAAATGCATAAAATGATCTTGTGTAAATGGGGACCGTGTGTGTGTGTGTCTGTAGTTAGATCCCCAGGTTACTGCACAGCAAATGTTCCTTGCTCTAAGTGCATGTAGTCTGGAGGGAGTAGGTAACAGCAAGATGCCTTTTGGAACGGCATGTACTTCCACTACGCAATGCTTGCCCTCAACTCAGAATTCAATTTCTCAGTTTCTCAAATCACATTCCTGAATGGCATTACATACCTGTTATCAACGGTTTTGATGAGCTCTTTTTGATCTGTGTAAATCAGGACCATGTTCTTTGAAATGTAAGAGGCAACGGCAGACGTCATGACCTTCCGTCTAGATTTCTCATCATTTCAGCAATAATTCAACCAGAGCTTTCTGAATGTGAGATGGCTGTTTGGATTTACTTTAAACACCACTATGCAGAACACATCTTTTGGCTTCTGCTTAGAGTGCTTCATTTTAAGATTATACAAAGAGATTGGGTAAAGTCCTGCCCACTCTACCTGAGAGAAGTGCTGGTTTCAAAAAGTGTGAATGATCAAGAAATGGTGCAATAAGAGAGGTATAGACAGATCTCTACCAGTAGATTTTCTACTGCCAGACAGTAAATACCATCGCACTCCCAGGTCCTAATTCACATTGCCAAGCAATATAGCAGTAGCTGGTGATTGAGGGTATTAAAAACTCCATATGATGTAGCGGGAAATCAAATCAGGTGGGAGATGATGTAGAATATAGCTTTCAGATTCCCTGGGTCAGTGTTCTGACCAGATATTGATTCAGTACTCAGTCGGGACACTGATATTCACTTTTCCACTATCGGAACCATCAATATTTTATGATTAAACTAAATGTTTCCTATGTAACTTGAGATTTAGAGTCTTGTGCTGTGTCTTATGAGTGCAAGAGTTGATAGGCAGAATACTGAAATAATCAGGACTTTGAAATCAAAGACATGACTCAGCTGCTGTGATGAACTGTGGGTAGTCAAACTTTGAACTCGGTGTTTCCAGGATATGCCCTGGACCCACAGTGAGCCTCTCCAGGATGTATGAATGAATGATTCAGTTGGCTGTTCAGAATGTTTGCAAAGTACCGCATGCTCAGTGCAGAAAGGAGGTGGGAAATGCATTTCTTTTACAATAAAATGATATGCATTTTGGAAATGCATATCATTTTATTGTAATGTTGGTCCCTTTCAAGGGCAAAATAATGTCCTGTATTTTCAATAATGTATTCTACCTCCATTCATATGCAGTCCTTTAAAATGTACTACCATCTACTAGATGTTTCAGGGAAGGGAAGTTTCCCGGTGTTCATTTTTTAGTAAAGACTGCATTAGAGATTTCTGTCACCACTGTAACAGGCAGGAAGGTAAATGGTTTAAAATACATAATAATTCTGCCAGAGTGCCAGCAGCATCTGCAGCCACCACCAGAGGGTGGCAGAGGCACTATACACAGTCTAAGCAGGCAGAATTTGCCGGGAATTCATTGTTACCATCAATGATGGCAAGCCATTCAGGCCCAGATGCAGCAAAACAGGCCCAAACCCTGATACAACCAACACCATGAGTCTTATGCTGGTATTCAGCATTTTTCTTTATCCAGACATAACACTTCTCATTTAAACCACATTGTTCTATTTTGGTCTCATCCATCCATAAAAGGTTTTTTTCATAATCTTCTGGCTTGACTGTGTGCTACAGGACAAACAGCATAGCATTTGGAGAGCGGTAGCTTGTCCTTGCAACCCTGACGTTCACACCATTGTTGTTCTGTGTTCTCCTGTTGGATGATTCATGAACATTAATATTAGCTAATGTGAGAGAGACTTTTAGAAGCAAAATCAGACTTTAATGAATAGGCAGCTATCCGATGCAACATGTCACATATGATATAGGGCAGGGAAACAGAGACTGACATGGGTGCAGATGTGGAAGGCTTATTGTAAGATATCATGCTGACAAGGTAATGTGCTGAGAGATAGTGTTAATACATGCCAATGCACAATAACAAAGAGCTAACAGAGAGAGACAATGGGCTAATGCTGACAGTCAATATTCTAGTACAAACATAAACAGACAATGCTAGTAAGAACAGACAATAGGCTAAAGGCTAATGCTAACAATCAACGTGAACCCAAATCAGACACAGCACTGAAATACAGAGGCTAAAACACAATCCAACATTTAACATAGATCACATGACAATGTGTGTGTGTTTACATGCACTTAATAATCCCATAACTGCAGAAAATCAGATTTCGCATTAATCCAATCAACGAGTTTACATGCACTTGAGTGATCAGATAATGGAGAAGCTCCAAGTTTACATAACTCAGGCAGTAATCGGATTTCGACTTTGCAAATAGCCAATAACCTCATAGAAATGTGTGTCAAACTTTAATATGAAAAAAATCAATTATTCCTTAAACAATTATTCAAATTATCAGTTATTCAAAAAAAAAACTAAAGTAAGAGGAAAAGAGGCCAAATAAAGCCAAGCCTTTAGAAATAGGTGGACCTGGCAACCATGGGGGTATGCTTGTGCACATGTGCAGGCTGAAAACACAGATTATAATAGGTGTGTATACTGGGTATACAGGGTAACTGGTATACATGTAATGAGTAATCCAATTACTGGGGTAAAATTCAGCGCTTTTTATCGGATTTCTTAATTTGAGTCTAGATCGGAGTATGCTGTATACATGACCACTTGAATAATCAGATAACTGCAGATAATCTGACTAAGATCGGATTATTAAGTGCATGCAAATGCACTCAGTGTGTGCAGAGACCCGAATACGGAGTGGACAGAAAGGGAATCTATATAAGAAGGGGCTGTAATTGATCAGCTCACTGTGGTAGGGGAAAAGGGTCAGAAGAGAGCCATGTCAAGATGCCAGGTGCCAGGAACAGCCGGGTAGCTGCATCATCCTGAGCCCCTGGATTGTCATCCCACTGATTGACATAAATTATGTAATGTAAATTATTTGTCTCATTTGTTTAATTGACTTCTCTTTATCTACAGTTAAGATTTGTGTTAACATTTATTGAAGTTTTAGGTCAGTGCTGTTTAAAATGTTTAAAATGCTGAAAAGTTCACAAACTCTCAACCCCATACTTTCCCTTTCCCAGGAGAAAGGTAGATATTAAATGTACAATATACAGTGTATGTACCCTTGAGGGTGAGAACATGTATATCCTCAAGGGTTCCGCCTCGCTGACAATCAAAGGTGCCTATTAGCCCCATCATTTCTGAGGCTGAATTATTGAAATAGTTAAGAGCCTCCAGGAGGAAACCATTCTTTCAGTGATTATGCAGCTGACCTCAGACTTCCAGCTACACTGTTGGAGATTCGGTAGCCACTAATGGAGATATAAGTGAAGGTTGCCGGTATTATATGTATGTGGTTGAGAAAGCATGTGTGAACATGATGTGCAGTTGTGTACTGTAAGGGCGACCTGTTTATAGATTAATAATCCAATTAACATTTACTAAGCGGCTCTAAGAGCCAGATCTGTATTAGTCATGTTTTGACTGAATCACAAACAGGAGATGGAGTATTATATCTTATAACCTGTAATGCAGGAGAAATTGCCGTGCTTTCCCATTAAAGAAATGTGAGATGTGTGATGGTGTAAAAGGGATCTCAGACTTCTGTAACACTGATATGCTTTGTATACTAGGAAAGTGCTATATGTAAACAACTACTTATGCAGTGTGGGCTGCAATAATCCATGATTCCCATTAATCTCTACCCCAGCTCTCAGCCTAATAACTTCCTCAATGATCGTTAATCACTAATGTTTTTTTCTTAAATGATCAGTAGGTCTTTCAGCCACCTTGTGTTTCCTGAATAGTGATACATCATTATGTAGCAGCAGCTGCTCTGCCTCTGCTGTCGTTCAGCAGGGAATTCAAAAGCCATTGCATGTTTTTATTCTTCCTGGAAGGATGTTTGAAACACATCAGTTCTTTTGTAGCATTGTTAAGGCAGAAAGGAGATTAAGCAGAGCCTGTTAGAGCTGATTTGTGAGATGATCTGGAGTAAAATTCAGGCCACTTTTGACATTCCAACTTCCACAGGATTGACTAGGTGTACTCCGCTCCAGAGTGTGGCTTAGGAGCTGTTGGTCCTGTCATTATAAGACAAATAAGAAGCACTTAAATGGCACTGGGTACTACTACAATCTCCTCCTCACTGTGCTTCGTGTTTCAGCTAGCTCCAGCGTCACCCTCTATCTCCTGTTTCCTGACAGACTGCTTGACTTTTGTCCTTGATAAAGAGCCAGTTGAGCTGGAGGCATATGTGTGTGGGCTCAAGATCAAACGATGTCACGAGGCCTGAACACTGAGATGACATAAGATATTCAATATTTGCAATATATTATATTCACTTATGTACGATAATACTTGGTGCTATTGTGTGGAGTAAAAATACAGCATAACCTGTTGAAACAATTCTGTATTTAGATTATGTAGCATAAATTAATGCTTGAAAGTTTGTAAACCCTTTAGAATGCTCTACATTTCTGCATAAATATGACCTAAAACATCATCAGATTTTCACACAAGTCCTAAAAGTGGATAAAGAGAACCCATTTTAAACAAATGGGACAAAAATATTATACATGGTCATTTATTTATTGAGGAAAATGATCCAATATTACATTTTAGTGAGTGGCAAAAGTATGTGAACCTCTAGGATTAGCAGTTAATTTGAAGGTGAAATTAGAGTCAGGTGTTTTCAATCAATGGGATGACAATCAGGTGTGAGTGGGCACCCTGTTTTATTTAAAGAACAAGGGTCTATCAAAGTCTGGTCTTCATAACACATGTTTGTGGAAGTGTATCATGGAACCAACAAAGGAGATTTCTGAGGACCTCAGAAAAAGAGTTGTTGATGCTCATCACGCTGGAAAGGGTTACAAAACCATCTCTAAAAAGTTTGAACTCCACCAATCCACAGTCAGACAGATTGTGTACAAATGGAGGAAATTCAAGACCATTGTTACCCTCCCCAGGAGTGGTCGACCAACAAAGATCACTCCAAGAGCAAGGTTGGCGATGTCACAAAGGACCCCAGGGTAACATCTAAGCAACTGAAGGCCTCTCTCACATTGGCTAATGTTCATGTTCATTAGTCCACTATCAGCAGAACATTGGTGTGGATGGCAGGGTTGCAAGGAGAAAGGCACTGCTCTCCAAAAACAACATTGCTGCTCGTCTGCAGTTTGCTAAAGATCACGCCAGAAGGCTATTGGAACAATGTTTTGTGGACGGATGAGACCAAAATGGAACTGTTTGATTTAAAAGAAAAGCGTTATGTTTGGAGAAAGGAAAACACTGCATTCCAGCATAAGAACCTTATCCCATCTGTGAAACATGGTGGTGGTAGTATCATGGTTTGGGCCTGTTTTGATGTATCTGGGCCAGGATGGTTTGCCATCATTTATGGAACAATGAATTCTGAATTATATCAGAGAATTCTAAAGGAAAATATCAGGACATCTGTCCATAAACTGAATCTCAAGGAAAGGTGGGTCATGCAGCAAGACAACGACCATAAGCACACAAGTCGTTCTACCAAAGAATGGTTAAAGAAGAATAAAATTAATGTTTTGGAATGGCCAAGTCAAAGTCCTGACCTTAATCCAACCGAAATGCTGAAGCTGTTCTGTACGGAGGAATGGGCTAAAATTCCTCCAAGCCGATGTGCAGGACTGATCAACAGTTACAGGAAACATTTAGTTGCAGTTATTGCTCCACAGGGGGGTCACACCAGATACTGAAAGCAGAGGTTCACATATTTTTGCCACTTAATAATATGTATTGGATCATTTTCCTCAATAAATAAATGACCAGGTATATTATTTTTGTCTCACTTGTGTAACTGGGTTCTCTTTATCTACTTTTAGGACTTGTGTGAAAATCTGATGATATTTTAGGTCATATTTATGCAGAAATCTAGAACATTCTAAAGGGTTCACAAACTTTTAAGCACCGCTGTAAGCTAAAAACTCCTACAAGTTCATGAGGTTGGTACTTGCTGATATTATTGCTCAAATTAAGCAGACCTTGAACTTGGAACATCTCTACATTGTTATTCAGGCCAGAAGGTGGGAGTGAGTATGAATCTACCCTGTTGGCCTAGAGAGTTTGTCACTGTTGACCTAACCTTAACAACTCAGAAGAGCATAACATAACACAACAGTCATATAACATTAAAACCACAAAACGGGCTAAGTGAGTAACACAGACAGAGTGATACAATAGGTTATGTTCTACTGGGTAACCTTGGGTCCTGGCATTCACATGGATGTTACCTTTAGCACATACCACCTACATAAACATTGCAGAGCAAGTCCAGCCCTTCATAGCAGTGGTACTTCCTAATGGCATCGGGCTGTTTCAGCAGAATAATGTGCCCTTCCATAGCGCAAAAACATTGTTGACTTGGTCTGCAAATTCCCCAGTTTTCAATCCAATCGAGTATATCTGCAGATCAGTCTGTACTTTATTAAAGCGGAGATAAGAAAAGGTTACATTTACAAGTAATGATAAGTAAGTTAATATTTAAAATCACTTACATTAACCTATAGTTGTCCAAAATCATTCACACAAAGCTTGTTTTATAATAAAGAGTTGAAAAATCTCATGTAATTTAGTGAATAATGTATTGAAAGTGAAAAGTAAAAGCGCAACACTTACTCTATTGATAAACTCAGGGAGATAGCATAGCTGCTAAGCTAAGTGCAGCCTGTGTTCTGGAGCATTCAATTTCTGATTTGCTTTCGGTTGACTCTTATAAACTAACCTTTTTAGAACCCACTGAGAGGTATTTGCACTAAGAATACATCACTGTAGATGTAAAAATAAAGACAAACATGAATCATGACTTGAGCTGTGGCTGAAACAAGCCACGTAGCTCGATTTATACAAGTTTATGCTAGTGCGCCGAGTACTAAGCAAACAATGAGGACCAAGACAAATTTTTCTAGTCAAAATGCGTCGAGAATCTTGAGGTCCGAGGTGGACGAGAACTGAAGTACCACTGTACTTGAATAATTGCACCATGAGAAAAAATATTTTAACCCTTTACATTTCACCTAGAGTTAAAAAAGGAACCATGTAAAAGGTAAACAAAATAAAAACCAGGTAAACAAAATTAAAAGTCTGAAATATTGCTTAGATTTTGTCAGTGTCACAAGTGCTGCTAATTAGTTTGGCTTGTCAAAGCAAAAGTACTGTTCTTTTTATTATTCTTATTCTTATTTTTCTTCATATTCTTCTAACTTTGTTCTACTACATATTTCAAGGTACTTGAAGGAAACTTTGCTGGGTGTAGATCCTATACCCGAATAGTGTGTTTGTGCTTTACTAAGTGACATGACATATGGTTTTCGTGAAAACTTTGTTTAAAAGTATATACCTAGACATAATCATAAGTATCTGGATGACATGTGAAACTTAGTTGTAAATATCTGGACAGGTAAAAACCCTTAAACCAAAATATCTGGGAAAAAACAATAGCCATAAATATATGGGCAGTTGAATGTCTTTTAAATTTACAGTGGTGCTTGAAAGTTTGTGAACCCTTTAGAATTTTCTATATTTCTGCATAAATATGACCTAAAACATCATCAGATTTTCACACAAGTCCAGAAAGTAGATAAAAACAACCCAGTTAAACAAATGAGACAAAAATATTATACTTGGTCATTTATTAATTGAGGAAAATGATCCAATATTATATATTAGTGAGTGGCAAAAGTATGTGAACCTTTGCTTTCAGTATCTGGTGTGACCCCCCTGTGCAGCAATAACTGCAAACTAAACATTTCCTGTAACTGTTGATCAGTCCTGCACACCGGCTTGGAGGAATTTTAGCCCATTTCTCCGTACAGAACAGCTTCAGCTCTGGGATGTTGGTGGGTTTCCTCACATTAACTGCTGGCTTCAAGTCCTTCCACAACATTTTGATTGGATTAAGGTCAGGACTTTGACATGGCCATTCCAAAACATTAACTTTATTCTTCTTTAACCATTCTTTGGTAGAACGACTTGTGTCTACATTTTCCTTTAAAATTCTCTGATATAATTCAGAATTCATTGTTCCATTAATGATGGCAAGTCGTCCTGGCCCAGATGCAGCAAAACAGGCCCAAACCATGATCTTACCACTAACATGTTTCACAGATGGGATAAGGTTCTTATGCCGGAATGCAGAGTTTTCCTTTCTCCAAACATAACGCTTTTCTTTTAAAACAAAAAGTTCCATTTTGGTCTCATCCTTCTACAAAACATTCTTCCAATAGCCTTCTGGCTTGTCCACGTGATCTTTAGCAAACTGCAGACGAGCAGCAATGTTGTTTTTGGAGAGCAGTGGCTTTCTCCTTGCAACCCTGCCATGCACACCGTTGTTGTTCAGTGTTCTTCTGATGGCGGACTCATGAACATTAACATAAGCCAATGTGAGAGAGGTCTTAAGTTGCTTAGAAGTTACCCTGGGGTCCTTTGTGACCTCACCAACTATTACACGCCTTGCTTTTGGAGTGATCTTTGTTGGTTGACCACTCCTGGGGAGGGTAACAATGGTCTTGAATTTTGTCCATTTCCAAATTTTGGTACACACCTGTTTCGGAAAACTTGGGATTGGGTGGAGTTCCAAACTCTTTTCAGAGATGGTTCTTTTTATAAACCTTTCCCAGCCTGGATGAATCCAAAATCACAAAAACCGCTTTTTCCCTTCAGAAATCCTCAGAAATCTCCTTTGTTCGTGCCATGATACACTTCCACAAACATGTCTTGTGAAAAGCAGACTTTGATAGATCCCTGTTCTTTAAATAAAACAGGGTGCCCCCTCACACCTGATTATCATCCCATTGATTGAAAACACCTGACTCTAATTTCATCTTTAAATTAACTGCTAATCCTAAAGATTCACATACTTTTGCCACTCACTAATATGTAATATTGGATCTTTTTTCTCAGTAAATAAATGACCAAGTATAATATTTTTGTCTCATTTGTTTAACTGGGTTCTCTTTATCTACTTTTAGTACTTGTGTGAAAATCTGATGATGTTTTAGGTCATATTTATGCAGAAAAATAGAAAACTCTAAAGGGTTCACAGATTTTCAAGCACAACTGTAAATATCTTTTCAACAGCCAAACAACACATAGCAGTAGCCTAGTAACCACTTAGCAACCACTTATCAACAGGGTAACAAAAGCCTAGCAACCACTCTTGGAATTACAATATAGTCATAAATATTGGGACAGCTAAATGTTCTTAGTTACCACTTAGCAACCACAGAGCAACAGCCTATCAACCATGTAGCAGCTACTTAGCAACCACTTAGAAACCATGTAGCAACCACTTAGCATCCACATAGGCTTTAACAAGCCAAATTATTAAAGTTCATCCATGAACTTCCTTCCAATCTTGTTATGAATGAGAAAGGTAGTGTACCACCATGGATTCTACACCATGTTATTGCTAGGGCTTGCCAGGTTCACCCAGCAAGCCTATTTCCTTTACATCTGTGATGTTTAAACTACAGCATAGTAGAAAACTATGCATAGTCGAACACTTTAAAAATGATTTTAATTGGAATAAAAATTTGTCATTGAAAATGCTCTTTTTTCCTTGGGCTGGTTCGGTCTGAGCAGCATCAGATCAACAGCAGAAATGTTGCCTCAAAATACAAGCATCTGCAATCACTGCTCATGTGATACACCAACAATAAAGTGATTATTACATGCCATTAAAAACACAAATTAACATGCAATTAGAAACAAAGAAGCAAACAAACATTTCAGCCTTGGTTTTTGGCACAGTTCATTCTAAAGTTTGGTTGAGGCTAAGACTTTTCATTTCTATTTACCATTACTTTAAGCTGTCAGTCAGCAGCCGCTCTCCCAACATCCCATTTCATACTGACAAGAAACTCACAGAAGCTCTTTGCATACTTCCTAACACACATTTCCTCATGCTAGCATAAATAACCTACTGCCCAGGAACCCTATCTAACTGAAACCCAGTTAGGATTTGATGTAACAAGGAGCAGCATAGTCTAAATAAGAAATGAACCAGTGACTGAACATTTAAAAATGCAAGTGCACTGTCAGTTCTCACATAATGCTGAGTGAAGATGTTGAGTTTTAGTCACTGCTTGAAGACATTTGGACAGCCAGAGGGAGTCCATTTCACCACCTGGGTGCAGTTCAGAGAATATTCTTGATGCCTGTCTGCCTTTTGTCTTGAGGTGTGGGCAGGCTTGATGTTATGGGTTTGAGGTTTGCATTTTTTATTACTCTTCTGCTCCTGTTTACATTTATAAATAGCCTGTCATTTCTGTTGATTTTAAAACGAAGAAACATGAAAGAATTCCTTCTGGGTAAGAACTATTTCTGAATTCTACACTAAGATTGACACAGTCCCTTGGGCTTCCGATGCATCATTTGAAAGACTTATGAACTCATAAAGTATTGAAACACCCCTTAAGGTGGTGATGGTAATTCCCCCAAAAGGATTGGTGAGGCGAAGTCAACATGCATGCTAAAATCGGTACTGAAATACAGCTTTCAAATCCACTTCTAATGCTGGTATTTGTATATGTTTCAATCAAATGAATTATTTGATTGTAATGGAACAGTGTATTTGGGGCAATGTCAACACACATATATCCACCCTCATATAACTTCCATATAGTTTACCTATATAATTCATTGTTCTGCCTTCAAATGGATGCTTAGGTATTTTCTTCTGCAACAGCACCAAGCCACCATTATGCATTATTATACAATGTTACACACTCATGATATCATCAGTAAGATCATACCGAGTGCACTCCAATTTGCCCATCACATTTAATGCAACAGCAAGGACTGAGAAACATATTTATTTAAATTGCCTGTATCTGCAATTCCTAAAAGAAATGATACTAGAAATAATGGTGCTAATGTAGACTTGGGTCAAATACTACCCATGGCATATGTTATCATATGAAGCCTGAACATTACTGTAACAAAAGCACATAGACTGCTCATGTGCCAACAATAAATGTACTCAATGTCATGTGTACAAAGAATCATGGTTTGAAGATAACCTTGTATGTACATTTACAGCATTTTAGCAGACGCCCTTATCCAGAGCGACTTTCAATTGGTACAATCTTACAATCCAAGCAATTGTGGGTTAAGGGTCTTGCTCAAGGTCCCAACAGTGGCAGCTTGGCAGAGGTGGGATTTGAACCCTGGACCTTCTGGTCTAGAGTCCAGTATCTTATTCACTAGGCCACCACAGTCCCACCACCTACCACCTACCTCTGCCAAGTTAACTCATAATAACATTAGAATTTGCTTAACTGGGAAAATATCAAAATATGATCAGAAAATGCGAAAAAAGGTTTAATTTACGTTTATTAGTTTAATAAATATTGATCTGGCACAGCAGCAATTACCACTTGGCAGTGGCTTTCAGCTAGGTAGGACATCTCTGCCTGCTTCCAGTGAATTACAGAGTAGGCCTGTGAACTTGACTAGGATAAAGTGGGGTTAAGACAGGAATTGTTCAGCACTTTTTCTATGTGTACACACCCTTCAAACAAATGATCCTAGAAGTATCTCTCTTGATTTGACCTATATATCAGCTTTTGCTCTTTGGGTCAAGTGAAACTTTGAGACTTGGTCACTTCCTACTTGGGTTTGGGAATGGCTAGGCACCTCATGATTTGATTACAATTCAGAGGGCTGTGATGTGATTATTAATAGATTATCTATGTATCTTGATGCATCTTTTCTACTATACACGATGTCTTGTTTTCTCACAGTGGTTCCATGATTTCAGTTTTGTTTTCATTATAGATTGTGGGGATCGCTTTGTTAGTATTTCCAGCCTTTCACAAAATGACTTTTGAAGCATTTTCACTGTTGCAAACAAGTTTACAATGTCGGAATAAAATCATGAGGGTCTTGCTAGAGTTCAGTCGCGCTCTCATCATCTCGATCATTTGGTGTAAGGTGGCCAAGATGGCTTAAATCAGTCCTATTCTCGTCTTGAAGTTTCGATAAAATAAACCGTCTTTAATGTTATCATAAGTCTAAGGTCTTGGTTCATGTACACAGCGGCATGAACATTGTCGACAATCAATAGGTGAGCTCTCTCTGTCCAGCACCAAATGGGGAATTCCATGTGTATCTGGATGGTAGAGGTAGATTTTTACAGTTCAGTAGGTGCAGACCTACAGATATCCAACCAAATCATGGAAACACTTAATTTTACTTTGCTACATTTATTTCTAAATGGATTTGGACTATTTACTGTATTGTATATTTGTTAGAGTTCACTTTGTATGCAAATTACTGCACTCCAAAGTGTAAGGGAAATAAAAAAAGCAAAAATCAAGCAGTGAAATAACATAGAAATGAAATGCTTTACATAAAATAGTGAAATGTGGTGTTTTCATTTGACCATAAGATATCATTACAGTAAGAGCCACTTTGTTTATTTTACAGTCCGTGTAACTGACTTAGCTGTTTTTTTATTTACTGATTATATTTAGCTGTGGTTTCAAAAGTTTTGAAATAATCTCGGAAGGAATCTTGCAAATAGTGACCATGCAAGAGCTAAATGCTGTAAATATAAATCTACAAAGTGAGCAAGATAGCACAAAAGCCTTGGTTCTCAATCCCAGAAGTTGAATCTGTTCATCTGGACATAGGTTTTGTCTGAGAAACGTTTCGTCACTCATCTAAGTGAGACCTTCAGTCTGTGGAAGAAGAAGTCACGTAGATGAGTGACGAAACGTTTCTCCGACAAAACCTATGTCCAGACGAACATATTCAACTTCTGGGATTTTCTTACCTGGATTATTGAGCATGCATCAAGACGCCTTGGTTCTCAAAGATTCTCAGTGATGAATCTCAGTGATGAATACAGATGCAAAGCTCTGGCAGTAAAAGGTGTAATCTAGTTTGCAATTCGAGTTGGGTGGAAGCATTGACATTGCTTGTTTGTGTCTGTTAAGTCTCTGTTATGTGCATGCCACAGACTGTTTGGGTGGTGCTGCACTTCCGCACTTCCGAGTTCCACCTTTGCATTAATTTATCAACAGTACATTATGAATTAGCATTTAAAAAAACATATTTTTGACATTTGTGAATTAATGCAGAATGACCTACGTATGCATCACGAGGGATCTAAGAATTGCTCCCTCACCGCCCACCCGTACTTCCTACTGTTTTGGATATCCACACACAGCCTGATGGTGTCTGCCCTGTTTATCATTTCAAGCCTATTAACCTAGGATAAAATGCAGTAGTAGGATCAGAGCAGCATTTGTATTGGGTGACATGGTTCTCCTGTGTGAAATCAGCATTAGATGAAGCAGCCTGCTCTCACATTCTCGTGCCGATTCACTGGTTTGTCCATTTGGAATCTGGTAATCTCATCATTAGGACACTAAAGACAAACAAACATGATCTCTTCATTAACGTGAAGCTGGAATGATTTCGAAGAGCCTGTCATTTTATTTTTGGAATGGCATTTCTTTTTCCATGTTGCCATTTTTTTGAGGTCGATATTTGTTTTGTCTAATAGTCCATTCAGGAAACTGATTATAACTCATAAGAGATTTGAATATGTGCACTGTTCTTACAATTGATAAGGAAATATGCAGAGCTGTTATGGTGGATGCTCTTTCTGAATTGACTCACAAGTTGTGGTAAGCTTTATGTCTTTGTTTCTAATGCTTTAGGCCAAAACTTCCTAGTCTTTAAGTAAGTGCACTGCTCAGAGTATTCAGTAATCACTTCTAGCCCTGCTGCACTATTTATGCCCAATGGAGATATATTGAGGATTCAGCATTTGCTAAGAAGTATGAAGAGTCTCAGTGAAAGCTGAGTAAGAAAAGGTTTGGGAACGCTGTGGAATCAGCTGGATATCTGCATTAATTACTCATAACATGCGTTCCATTCTTCGTACAGGATATAATAGTAGATACATTCTGTGTGGACTAATAAAACACAAACATATATACAATCCTAGACTTTATTGAACTCATGATAAGAAAAAAAATGACTATGTGATCTCCTGAGCTAACGGCGTCTTTAGAATGTATTTCCAGTTAAAAACAAGATGTAGGTTGTATAGACCTTTTGGAGCAGCAAAGTGGCTCAGTTGATAGCACCGCCACCTCACAGCGGTGAGGTCCTGGGTTCAAAAGTCCTTTCTGTGGCCATGCAGGTTTACTCTGGGTACTCCGGTTTCCTTTTACAGTCCAAAGACTTGTTAGGTTACTTGATTATGCTAAATTTGAATAGACTTTATTGGCATATCGTATATATGACTAATGTTGATGTGACCTTGTGTATAGATATAATGTGGCTGAAATGGCTACTGATGCTGATAGTGACGTCAAGTATAGGTCCTTCATCTTACACAAAGGCCTCGCTCTGCACTTCTTAGAGTCTCTGTGAATCAAACACCGATCAAAACAAACTTCCGTGTACTTTCTAATTGTAGAGTTATATGAAGCTGGGAAATGCTGCAAAAGCATTTCTAAAGAGAAGTTCTCAATCCACAATAATTATACAAAGTGTCTACACAATGGAGGAAAATTATTTTCTACTGTTAGCAGTACATGTCCAGAAAAGATGACATCAATTGCACAAAATGCAAGGCTAAAGGAAGTAAAAAAGCATTCATTCATTCATTGTGTTATCCGCTTATCCTAGTCAGGGTCGTGGGAGAGCCTAGCCGGCAAAACAGGGCACAAGGCAGGAACAACCCTAGACAACCCAATCCATCGTAGGGCACATACACTCACACACTCACAGACATTCGCAATATAAGGGGCACCTTGGAAACACCAGTTAACACATTCACAATATAAGGGGCACCTTGGAAACACCAATTAACTTAACACGCATGTCTTTGTAATGTGGGAGAAAACCAGAGTACCCAGAGAAAACCCATGAAAACTCCACATAGGTAGAGCCCGGGGTCGGGATCGAACCGGGGATCTGGGAGGCAACAGGGCTGACCACTGCACCACCACGTTGCCAGTTAAAATGCAATGCAACATAAAGCCAGCAGAAATCATATGCCTACTAAAAGAAAACACAGAACAGAAACAATGTAATGGAAGCATGCTGGAGAAAAAAACACTGCTCTCTAAAAATCAGTGCATGTCTCTAGTTTGTGAAAAACATCTGGAAGTTCAACAGGGAGCTGATGTCCCATGAACCTGTGAACGTGGAAGGAAAAGGTACCTCATCCAAAATGTGAGAATGGTTGAGGGAGAATCTGGTTTGGGCCTGCTTTACTCCATTAGGCCTGGATAGCTTGCAACCTCTGATGGAACATTGAACTCAACATTATATCAATATATTTTGGAGAAGAATGTCAGAACTTTTTTTCATGTGGTTTAAACTTACAATTAGAATTGTATTTGGAGACACGAGACACTTACCAGTCAGGTTGGATTTGTTGTGGCTTTTATATCATTCTGTGCTTGATGCTTATCACTTATCAAAGTCAGAGATTTGTGATAGCAAACATCAACAAAAACATGGATAAACTTCAGCATGATGTAGGACCTCAGCCTGGAGCAATGTGATATGTGTTCTGTCTATGTGGGGAGACTATGGCTGGACATTGCAACCATTTAAATCTACATGTTGATATCACTACCTGACTGTCTTACTCCTGCTCCACGCTATTCAGCATAGACACCCTTGCATTGTCGCCATTGCAGTAAACCTGACTATAGCGACTTGAGTTAGAAATTGTATTTTTATTTTATTTGTAATCCTTCTAAAATCAAATATGAGACAAATTAGATTTTCCCTGCAGTCCATACATACTCAGTGACTCAAGGTAAAAGTCAGACTTTAGGCCTTTGCGCCTTTTGATTTGCTGTGACATGTGTGAGTACCAGGAGAATACCCACATAAACACAAGATGATCATACCAATGAATTGAGCCCATGTGGCACCAATGCTAACATCTGCCTAGCCTTTCACTTGGAAGTAGATGAGACACGTTTAACAAATCGGAAATTCTGGTAGCTGAAGAGTACACAAACTATTCTTGACATGACAAAAAAGCTGTTCAAACAGAACTTGACACTTAATGAAACTTGAGAAAGTATGATAAAAATGAGATGATAAAGGCCAGTAGAAACCTGTATACGTGTCGCTATAAAAAGGAAATAGTAATTAAAATAAATGAGCATGTAGGAAGTAAAAAGTAGCAGAAGTGGTGGAGGACACTGCTGGAATCACGGAACACCAGAGCGCTGCAGTGAGGGAGCTGACCTTTAAAGTAGCATTTCTCATTAAACACGCGTCAGCGCAGATGTTTTGGGAATCACACAAGGTAGTCTTATCTGTTTCTTCCTCCTCCGCAGCATCCTGTGGGTGTTTAAACACCACAACGGCCACCGTGTATGCTCTCATCCGACGAGCCCCTGAAGGCAAATTCTAAAAATTATAAAGGCATGGTGTCATTCAGTTTCATCTGTAGAATGTTTCAAACAACAGCGGAAAGCATATGGTTTGTTGATTATGCTGTTTGGTTGAGATTCGCTACCAGATTGGATTTATTCCTACTACAACCTCATAATAAAATGAAGTAGGCTGTTGGATTTTATATTCCACCTTGTATTGCATCATAATTCTGGATCTGAAAAGTCAAAAGTTTGGACATGTATTGTATGTCAACACTGAATTGTCTGTTAATAATCAATTGCATTTTATAATCTAAATACTCTATCCATCTATACAATTCATATTCCATTTCATATTCTACTTGTTCTTTAAGTTTCAGTGGTCACTGCACTTTGTAGCTTTACAGTTAGACTGTAGTCCGTCTATTTCTTTGCATACTTTAATCTGTTCTCTAATGGTCAGGACTCCCACAGAACCACCACAAGTCAGGTACTCAGTGGGTGATGTCTCATTTTCTGCTGAAGTTGCTGCTGGAGTTTTAAATCATCTCAGTGTCATTCCTGGACTGATATTAGTCCACCAGCCAAAAATGTCCAGCCACCAGCATCCTGTAGGCAGTGTCCTGTCAGCACTGATGAGTGATTAGAGGATGACTAACACAAACTGTGCAACAACAGATGAGCTACTGTCTCTGGCGTTACATCTACAAGCTGAAGCAATGAGCTGAATGTCTCTAAGTGGACAAAGTGGTTTAAAACTCCAGCAACACTGCTGTGCCTCATCCTTTTGTACCAGCTCAACAAACACTAACACACCACCACCACAACAGTGTCACTACAGTGCTAAGAATGATTCACCACTCAAATAGAACCTGATCTGTGTCCTGACTATTAGAGAACAGAGTAAAGAAAGTATGTAGAGAAACAGATGGACTACAGTCTGTAATTGTAGAACTACAAAGTGCAGTGACCACTAAATGTTATAGTTAAGTATAAGCAGAATATAAATTGAAATATACAGAATGCCTAAGACATCTAAGACATATCTATCTATCTATCTATCTATCTAAATTTATTCTATTATGCATCAGTGTGCCCAACTACAATATTTATTATGCGGTCTGTTCAGGCTGCATTAAAACTCTCCAAGTACTGACTTTCTAAATATCTATACCTGGCTGTAGTGGCTAGAGGAGCATTTCTGTTTGGACCTGTTTGTTATAGCACTTGTTTGTTTCTCCTACATGTAGTCATTAGCCCCAGACCACTTGCTCATCAGCAGGTTCTCTGTGCTTTGCCTGAGTGCTTTCAAACTTCTTAGCAGAAATCTGTCAAACCACCAATAGAGGGCATTACAATCACTACACAGCCTTTGAGTTGGCACTCTGTTCTCTAATCTAAAACTTCACAAAGGAATTATGCTTTGATCACAGCCCAGTGAAAAGTCATTATTAGAGCCGGTGCATGTATTTGCATTAATATCCTTGAATGGGAATCAGAATGCAGAAAATAGGGAATATGGAGTGTGTGATCTTAGAAGAAAACATGGGTTTGAAGGCCACTTTCATATAACACAGCACGTGTTCACCTAACTTTCATATAGGGAGCCTGAGTAGAAGTTCCTCTCTCTTTTTCAGTTAAAGCGGACTGTATTATTATAACACACAATGGGGAATTTGAGGCTAAAAAGTGATTACTCTCTAGGACACCAAAAAAAAAAACAAAGCAGGGCCGCTTTTTCTTTGAAGGTGCTAAAATTAGCTTCTTCTTTATGAACATACAGAGCACACACAAACAGCAGGACTGTGTAGTGTTCTGGAGAAACAGGTGTGATCCTAAAGGATATTTACATTTAATAAAAAGCCCAGCGATTCTCAACAGGGATGTTACCCCCAAATTGATTTAGTTACTTAAGGAACAAATAATTCCCTGCATGTCAGTGGACATATGAGCTGCACGAGTCTTATATTGGAGTCTTGTCTCCTGGAGTGATAGCATTTAAGCAGCTATATTGGCTGAGATATTTGCCGTACACTTGCCAACACACACAGCATGAGTGTAAGGAACCAGTGTGAATCTTTGCATTTAGCACAGACAGCCACTCATTTTAGGTGTTTGCTGTTCAGCAGATACTGTGAATACAAAAGAAATCAATCACAAATGCTGGCGTACTGCTTATCCTGATTATTATCAGGCTTTATGAGTGTTCCTATCTACCTGGTCAGCAGTGTTTGCTGAACTTGTAACCTTAATGTTTATCCTGACAGTCCCTGTTAGCATCTCTGTGGCTACATCCAAACTTTTATATACGTCAGGGTAGTATGATAATATTTTATTTATATTTCATGTAGAACTATATTAATATATTATCTTTAAGACGCTTGAGTGGTGTAGCAGCCATTTGTTGGCCTACCATCATGGTGACCCAGGTTCAGGTCTGACTCCTGGCTGGGTCAGGATTCTCACACATGCAGGGTTGGTTGTGCCTGAAGGAAGGAGGCCTTAATGGGGGATCAATCTCAGGTGCTACAACAATCTAAACACTGTGGTACATACAATTTTTCATGGACATTTCTTCACTGTCGGGATATATTTATGCTATATCGCCCAAATAATACAAAAATTAGCACATTAGTACATTTTGCTATAACATTTAGCATATACATTTAACTTTTCTTTACATGTTAGTTCTAAAAACTGGGAGTAGTGTTCTCTTGCTACTGCATTAGTTATTTAGAAAGGTCTGGTCCATCATTATTTCATCAGGGATGCCTGACACACTCCATTATGAGTTTTGCTTTTCAGCAACAGCAGAAGCAAGAGCAGCAGCAGCAGCAGAAGCTGCTCACCTGTCTCTGTCAGCACAGCACATGACATTTTCAATACACAGAAAATTGTAATTTATTAAATGGGCTTCCAACTCAGAGGAGCTTGTTTGCAGCAGCTTCTGTCCTGTTGTTGAGTCGGGAGGTTTGCTCTTCGCAAGTACGCAAGCAGCAAACACGTGTAATGAAGGTCACCGTCAAGGTAGATGTAAGGAGCATTTTAATCCAAAACCCATACTTGCAGGCAAAACCCTGGGTCAAGTACAGGCAGAGGAAGTCAAAAGGAAGGAAATGAGTACATTCATGGGTGAATGTATACAGAGCAGTGTTAAAAAAATAATAGAACCTATACACAGTGATAAGTAAACCATTGCAACAAATGGCCACAAATGGGTACATATATATATATATATATATATATAGAGAGAGAGAGAGAGAGAGAGAGAGAGAGAGAGAGATCCTAGTTGCTTTTTATATGATTGTTGCGGTGTTTTTCCTGTCCACTGTCAGTGAATCAAACTGGATAAAACAGCAGATTATGGAGAAATCTAGCTATTTAATATGACTAAAGTAATTAATTAACATTGTCTCATGTGCTCTTAAACTATGTTAGCCTAAGGAGAGTGCACACACTATGGCAGATACTGTAATAATACACTTCCTGGCCAAAGAAAAGTCACCACCTATATTTAACTAAGCAAATAGGTAAGAGCCTCCCATTGGATAATTACTGCATTGGCGATTATGTTTCAGCTGGCAACAACTTATTTAATCCTAACTGATGCAGTGAGTAGCTTCTCATTTGTTAAACAACCATGTCGAAAGACACATCCTGGGGTCGTGGAAAAAATGTTCATCTGTTTCAGAAGGGTCAAATTACTGGCATGCATCAAGCAGAGAAAACCTTAAGGAGATTGCTGAAACTACTAAAATCGGATTAAGAACTGTCCTACACATTATTATTAAGTGGAAGAACAGTGGCGAAACATCTTTGAGGGAGGAATGTGGTCAGAAAAAAATCTTGATTGATTGTGATCGGCGATCACTTAAACGTGAAAAACAACAGTGGAACTCTGGGATATGTTTAATAGTGAAAGTAAGAGCATTTCCACATGCAAAATGCGAAGGGAACTCAAGGGATTGGGACTTAACAGCTGTGTAGCTTCAAGAAAACCAGTTGTCAGTGAGGCTAACCGGCAAAAACAGCTTCAATTTGCTAGGGAGCATAAAGATTGGACTCTGGAGCAATGGAAGAAGGTCATGTGGTCTTGATGAGTCCAGATTTACCCTGTTCCAGAGTGATGGGCACATCAGGGTAAGAAGAGAGTAGGCCGAAGTGATGCACCCATAATGCCTAGTGTCTACTGTACAAGCCTATGGGGGCAGTGCTGTGATCTGGGCTTGCTGCAGTTGGTCAGGTTTAGGTTCAGCAACGTTATGTGCCCAAAGAATGAGGTCAGCTGACTACCTGAATATACTGAACCACCAGGCTATTCCATCAGTGGATTTTTTCTTCCCTGATGGCACAGGCAAAGTCCAAGATGACAATTCCAGGATTCATCGGACTCAAATTGTGAAAGAGTAGATCAGGGAGCACGAGACATCATTTTCACACATGGATTGGCCACCACAGATCCAGACCTGATCCCCATTGAGAATCTTTGGGATGTGCTGGAGAAGACTTTGCGCAGGCAGTGTATAATCCAGTTTTGGCAGATCATGGACTTCAATATCAAACATCTAGTACCCATGTTCAAATCGTTCCACCAGTAATTATGTACCGGGACTTTGTGAACCAACTGGTTGCAATATGTCTGTCAGAGTGCCCGTGGAATCTGCAGGAACCACCAGAGGGTAGCAGAGGCACTCTGCACAGTCTAAGAAGAAAGAAGAATTTTGTGAATTTCAATGCATTACTTAATGTGTACATACTTATGTTCTTTTAAATGTCCACAACGTTTTATGTGTAAATATGCACATAGGTGTTAGGGATCAACGCGGTCAGGAGTTGTCCCAGTTTGACGGCGTGAGCTGCAGCAGCGCAATCGCGCCTGCGTCAGCTTCCCCGGGCCATTTATGGGTAAGTGGCGCCACCTTGAGTCCTGCCTATATAAACACACCGTATGGACTCTGTGGTGCCACTGCCTCTGCTCTCGGTCACGTGACACAAGTCTCACGTGACTTTTCGATGCACCCGGCATTTTTGAAGGCACAGATGCGTTAGCTGCTGCACTCCGGCTTTTTGACGGCGCGTTTCCATTTCTTTTGTTTATCATTCGTTTTTTTTGTTAGGGATAAAGGTAGTCTGGGGGAATCAAGTCCCTCAGACGGGAGGCTGCTAGGAGGCAGTCCGGTAAGTTAGGGCCCCTAGGTAGGGTAGGGTCAGTTCTTTTGTTCATTTATATTTTGGTTATTTGCCGAATTGCTCCGGCAGCTTTTAAGCCTTTATTCCAGCCGTTTCTCTCACGCACCGTCACCCCTCCTCGCCACGATCGGGAACTTTTATTCCCCGATCGCGTTTGAAGAGGAGGCAGAGTTAATTAACCACGTCCTCTTCGTTCCCTGCGATCGTGCCACGCCCCCGCGGCCGCGTTTAAACCGCGGAAGCTCCGTTCGGGTTGCTGCGTGCTGCGCATGCGCGGACCAGGCGCTTTTATTTGCGCAACGGAGGCACGTCGTAGGCGTGCTGTGAATTGAAGTACCTCACGCTTATGGCGTGCAGTTTCGTTTATTTAGTTTTATTTACATATCGTATCTTTTATTCAGTCTCTTTGGTTATTCATTCATTTGTATTCTTTTATTTCAGTTTATTTATTTAACATTATTTCAGTTCATTAATACCATCTGGAGCTAACTGCTATTGGGTCCCAAACCCTTCTTATTTAGTTTTGACGGTTCGCCAGTGTTTTAATATGGCGAACCGTAACAATAGGTCAATTGGTTTATCCTGTACAGAGAGTAAGAGAGCAACAAGATATAAAGGACTGGCACTATTTGACACTATGCATGTAAATACAACGTGATGACACAACAAATATGCAGATTAGCACATTACATAATATAGTGACATTTAGCGACTTTTCAAGCGGGCATTAGCTACTTTCCTCTGAAAAAAAGTTGCCAGTGGTATGCTCGTTATCTCATGTTTGTATAGAGATGGTTCTGACTCGGCTGATGTGGTCAGAGATATTTGTGTTACTCTTGTATGTGTGGGTGTCTATGACTTTTTGCTATTTATTTGTAACAAATTTTTGCAATAAATTTGTAAATGCTATTCATAAGTGTATGTGCCTGTCCTATTATAAGTACTACTGCATTGTTTGTCCACCCACTACCTGTATATTCTCTCTAACCTATAAGTATATAAACTTGTTCACATTCACTCTTTGAGTTTCATCTGGCTTTTTTTCCGTATTCATAATACTGTCTATCAATGTTTTTTGATTCCGTCAAACAAAAGTGTCGGTCATTTCAGTCACTCGTCAATCATTCGTGTTTTCAGCGTGATTTTCTGATGCATTTACATATTGTTTGCATGCAGTTTTTTGTGAAAATACCCTTTATATTTATATTACAGTAGCTTCAAAAGACTGGCTATGGTAATGTCCAGTTCCATTTCGATTAACAATCTATTTCATAGAACATATTGCGGTCAAATCCCACCTCAACTGCCAATGTTTGTTCCTTGAACAAGGCCCTTCATCCACAATTGCTTGGATTGTACGTGTATCATGTATACAAATGTAAATGTATCAATTGTTAGTCGCTCTGGATAAGTTCATCTGCTAAATCACATAAATGTAAATGTTCAACGGCTGGCACCTGTATGTCTTTTTATGGCTGCCTCCTACTTTTGTGTTACTTCCATCATACTTTCATCATGTCACAATGAGGTAGGCTGGAGATCTCGTGCTCTAGCATGGGTTGTATGCGTTGTGTGTTAGCACTGTTAGCACTGAGTGTTGTCGTAGGGTCGCTTTGTGTTTGTTGGCTCTGTTTTACTCTCTGTTCACTGTAATAAACCTGTCACACTTACCCGTACGTCTGCCTTTGTCTCCCTTCCGTTTCTTAGCCTTGTCAAAAGCGTGACACATCACCAACTGGCTGTAATTAAAACTGTTTTAATTTCATCACAGCATGGATTTTTCTTGTGTGTGTGTGTGTGTCATTGTAATTCTTGAAGAAATTTAAAAACCCTATGTCAGTTGTTAGTAATTTTGTTGATGAGCTTTTCACTGATTGTGCAGTAGGCAGTGCGCCTCCAGGTTCTGGAGTTGAGAAAGCCTCCATGGACGGACTCTTAAAATCAATAATTTTCTCTCACTCAACAGCAGGTGCACCCAGCAAGACAGCATATGTGCAGAGTGGGCGTCTACTTCAGATTCATCACTGAAAGCATTGATAACCTCATCTAAGCAGCTGATTCGTAGGCATAAATCACACCATCTCACAGTGTGTAGGGTGTTGACATCTGACATCCAAGCAGTGCGCTCATGAAATGTAAATTTAGTCATGTGCTGAAGCTTTTCCACTGTACAGATAATTAATATGTGCATAGTGATTTTTCTGCTTGCGGATTACGAATTCTGGTCGGAACTGAGGGCTTTGTGGTTTTCCTGTAAACAAAGGTTCATCTGCTGAATAGTGCTGTTCTTTTTTGCTGTCCGGATCAATGTTCATCAGAAAGGGTGAATGGTCACAACGCGTTACTAACTCACTAGAGAGATTCATACATGGTTTGTTTTCAGAAGCAGGTGCCAGGGTTAGAGAGAGAGAGAGAGAGAGAGAGAGCGAGAGCAAGGTGGTGACATGATTGTGTTAACATGATTGTATTAACAGAAATTTGTTTCTGCTGCTGTTTATCTGCTGCATTATTTCAGTGCCTTCATTAATATTGCTATCTAGGTACTGATTGATTTCATGGTGTCCTGTGAAATAAAAGCCATGCGAATAAAGCACACACTGAACACTGACAGAGAGACATATAAAAATAGGCATTGATGGGGGGGTGGAATGAGTGCAGATCAATGCTGATAATGGAACAGAAGGAGAGGAAGCTTTAGCCACGCATTTGTCGAGGCGTTTGTTTTCGCCATTCTCCTCCACCATTTCAATCAAAAACAGACGGTAATTGGGCTGCTGCTGCCAGCACAATCAGTTGGATTCAGAAAATAATGATTTTACTTTATTGTTCAATTTATTATTCAGAAAGACCATATGGCAAAATTCAGCTCCCAACTGTCATTTGATTAAGACACCTTTCTCATTTCTTTGATGCATCAGTGTATGCTTGAAAATAAATAAGGTTGTTTTAAAAAATCAGTGAAATTGTTTGATTAAATTAATTATTGACACTTTTTTAGATGTTTTCAGCAAGATCTGATGACCTTGAAAATACACCAAAAAGAACAATAGAGTTCGATCTTGACCTTACTGAGCTCACTAAACACATAATGCAACAAAATTCCTTCAATAATTCAATATTGGATTCAATAATGTAAATTTAATGAATCTGTTCCAGACCCCCAGAAAATCCACACTGTATAAGGCATTATGGAGTTGTATTGGAAAAAATGGAGCTGTATTGTACAGGTGCTCCCTGATTTACGATGGAGATATCCTTCAGAAGTTAAATTGTGCTTTATAGTGGAGGCTGATGTAGGCTTCTTATTCGCATTTTCTGGCCCAACTTAAATGACTGCAGTTACATTATGGCACCTGTAGATGGATGATTCCATCTCATGATAAGTAATGATAAGGAAGTTAATGTTTAAAACACCTACATTAACCTACAAATGGCTAGAAAATAATAGCACAAAGCTTATTTTATAATGAAGTCTCATGTAAAATCTCATGTAATTTAGTGAGTAATGGACTGAAAGTGCAAAACACTTATGTGTTCTGGAGCATTCAGTTCCTGTTTTGCTTCCGGTTGGCTCTTATAAACTAACCTTTTTAGGACCCATGGAGACTTATTTACACTAAGTACAGTACTGTAGATGTATCAGTAAAGAAAAACACGATAAACACAGAGCAGATCTTCTCTGAGCAAGAGCTATTGTGAAACTGAATCACTGTGTAGTGAATTGTGAATCGAGTTTTGGCTGAAACGAGTCGCATGGCTGGAGTACCTAGCAAACAGCGAGGACCGAAACACATTTTTCTACTCAAAATGAGTCAAGAATCAAATTCAACGAGTTCCGAGGTGGTTGAGAACCAAGGTACCACTGTACATTTCTTAAATGCCTGTTTACTACTGTGGCAAAAGTCTTCTGTTTTCATTACCCTATTGTAATGCTCTGTTTAAAAAAATTGCTTGGGCAGCACAACGGCTTGATGGGTAGCACTGTTGCCTCACAGTGAAAAGGTCCTGGGTTCAATCCCAGGTGGAACAGTCTGGGCCCTTTCTATGAGGAGTTTGCATGTCCTCCCCATGTCCATGTGGGTTTTCTCTGGATGTCCCGGTTTCCTCTCACAGTCAAAAGAGAAGCATTAGTTTAACTGATTATGCTAAGTTGGCCCCAACCTGAGTAGATATACAGTATATGATTAGCTTTGATATAACCTTGTGTGTATCGTTGAATGGCCATTGATGCTAAAAAGCGATGTTAACTAAAAAATGCTTATTCATTAAATTGCAGTACTCTGCTCTATGTTCTAAGAGCAGACACTTGTTGTGTCCATGTTCCAAAATCTCATTCTATCAAATACACTGTAACCAGTGGAAAGTATCCACCATATGACTGCAACTGGGACTGTGGTAGCCTAGCGGTTAAGGTACTTGACTCTGGCCCAGAAGGTCCAGGGTTCAAATCCCACCTCTGCCAAGCTGCCACTGTTGGGTCCTTGAGCAAGGCCCTTAACCCACAATGGCTTGGATTGTAAGACTGTACCAATTGTAAGTCGCTCTGGATAAGGGTGTCTGCTAAATGCTGTAAATGTAAATGTAAACTGACTGTTCTCAGTGGGTGATTAGTGATAGCTCATGACAGGTTTTCATAGAGTATCTACTTGGGGTCAACTGGGTGGTTCGAGCCAGATGAGGAGTACCCAGGCACATCAGATTAATCTATGTGAAAAAATCTATAGATCACTTTTTTTTTTGTTTGGTGATTACTGTGTTGTTTGTGAATGATGAACACAATTTATGTGTTTGGTAGACCAAACGTTTTGGGATAATATTTTGTGCTTTGGGTGACATACCTGGGAAGGTATATCATGTATATATGCGAGGGTCATTTGTACAGTACCTCACGCACACACAGTGTTGCTTTTTGTGTGTCATTACACCCTGCACAGGATCACACCTGATTAATATTTATAGGCATGTGGTCCTATGCAGGGTACATTCTATTTTGTGCCTTATGTCATGTGTTCTGGTTGCATTTTTCGACCGATGTTTTTTTTTCTGTGTTGAAGCAGTGGGAGTTTTGCATTTTGGTTGTAACAATCCTGCCGTTGTGTCCTGCTTGCCTGTCATTTCTCCATGCAGGTGGATTCATTACACAACTTTGTGATTAATCTTTGGCCAGACTAGATTCAGGTATAGCTTACTGCCATGGAACAGATGAAAGACAGAATACTAATGATCTACCTAAATTATTTATATTTAAAATGCTTATATATATATGTATGTGTGTGTGTGTGTACTGTAGATACACAGCCCTATCACAATATTATGACCACTCTTTGTTTCTACACTCACTGTCCAGTATATCGGCCTTTGTTTACCATAATAGAGGCACTTTGTTAGTCTCCTTTTGCGCTGTTCTTCCATGGTCAGGACCCCCACAGATCAGGTACTATTTGGGTGGTGGATCATTCTCAGCACTGCAGTGACACTAATGTGGTGGTGGGTTTTAGTGTGTTGTACTGGTATTATTGGATGGGACACAGCAGTGCTGCTGGAGTTTTTAAACACTTCTGGACTGAAAATAGACCATCAACCAAAAATGTCCAGCCAACAGAATCCTGTAGGAAGCACCCTATGACCTATGATGAAGGATTAGAGGATGACTGACACAAGCTGTGCAACAGATGAGCTTCTCTGTCTGACTTTTATCTACAAGGTGAGGAAATATGGTGTATGTGTCTAATAGAACACACAGTGAGTGAACACAGTGTTCAAAAAACTCCAGCAGCACTGTCCAATGTTGATTCCTGTCCTATGTCCTGTAGTGCCAGTACAGCACCCTGAACTCGGGGAATGGTGTCCCATTATACTGTATATAACTGTAGTGTTGGGACTGTGGTAGCCTAGCGGTTAAGGTACTGGACTCTGGACCAGAATTCCAGGGTTCAAATCCCACCTCTGCCAAGCTGCCACTGTTGGCTCTTTGAGCAAGACCCTTAACCCACAATTGCTTGGATTGTAAGATTGTATCTATTGTAAGTCGCTCTGGATAAGGGTGTCTGCTAAATGCTGTAAATGTATGCTGTTTAAGCACCAACCAAGTACCATGTACTACCTTATGCTCGGCTCAGGTTGTGGTGGTGTTTTTGCCTTTAAACTGTTGGTCTTGAGTCTTGTTGGGAATTTGACCCTACTCACTGTGAAATTTTAATTGACATGTTTGAAAACACGGTTGGATGGTTGGCTGGGCACACAAGTTCTTGCCTGGTTAAGAGCTGATTTAAGAGACTGTTCCCAACAGGTTAGCATCAGTGGAAAACCTTCAGGGGCCAACAGAGTGCAAAACATTGTTCTAAATTTATATACAGCCATTGTGATTAAATTTAATTATACACACCAACATAATAATGGGTTTCTCTTCTGTGCTGATGATACACAGTTAGACTCGTCAGCTCAGCAGATTCAGGAGCACAGTTGCAAAAAATGACTTCAGTAAGACTGTTTAAAAGACTTGGATAGTAAATGTAAAAGCGTACACAGAAAGCTCCTTCTTGTAACATCTGATAAAACAACATTCTTTGAATAAACTTTAGGTCTTTGCAGCAGTCTTCCTATCCAGGAAAACAGTCAGGCCATGAAACTCTGCCTTTATTCAGTTTGCACTGCAATTATGTTACTGTAAGTACTGCTTTGACCTGCTAATGACATTTATAGCCTTACATTGTTTAAATATAATACGTCTCACTGATCTTCAAAAGCAGTGCAGTCCATCCTAGTTTACTTACCTGAGTGAGTAATCCCTATAAACGAGAGTTGGCGTACATTGCTTTTTAAAACTCTGGATAACTTTTAACTTTATACCATTACTACTACTAATTGTTCACAAACAGTTTGCAAACAATGCCATTTAGTAGAGTGTGGAGCTTTCAACTGTATGTAAAGTTTGCAGCAACTGACAGATTCTAAACCACTTGCACCACAGAGGGAGCTGCCACTGTTGGGTCCTTGAGCAAGATCCCTAACCGCAGTTGCTTGGATTGTAAGGCTGTATCAGTTGTAAGTCGCTCTGGATAAGGGCGTCTTCTAAATGCTATAAATGTAAATGTAATGATGTGAATCACGAGGCTTAATTATTTTCTAGAGGTTCATATTCTGCTCTGCACTATAAGTGTGATACAATAATATCAAATCAGGTGGCATTTTTCCCTTTATTCACATCAAGCCAAATAGGCTATACTCATACTAGCTTTCATTCATGATAGGGACCAGAAAAAATCAGCATCCATGGACACAATTATTGCATGATTGCCTTAACACAATTATTTGAACAGACTGTGATTATATTTCAAAGCTTACTCCATCATCATGTTGCCATCGCAACAAATATAATGCAGATAAAGTGTGCTTGTATCAGTTGTATCAAGACAGGTGTACCTGAATACAAGGTCCTCACTGGGAAAGAAAAAATGCTGTATGACCTTACTGCTGGTGGGCTGCTTCCTTTATTTAGGTACATATTTAATGTTGTTGTTGTTGTTTTCCAAATTTTTAACCCTGCTTTTTACTGGTCAGATTCACAGGGACTTAGGTGCACATCCCCGGAGAACACAGGGCTGCTAGGGGTCACTGTAGCCAACTGACTTTAATTCCGTCAGACAGAGTCAATTGTTTTTGCATGATCCAGGGTCTCTGCAGCAGTGGTCTAGTGTATTACAAATCTGTGCCACCTGAGCACTCGAGACCATTGTTTTTTAATGTGAATGCGTTCACCGAATAACAGTATAAATCAAAAGAACATATTGATACCCTTAAAATAACAAAAGTAAAAAAAAAAGCTCATCTAAATAGTTTTAGCAAAATCACCATATGTGTCACAATTCAGCAGCAAATGTAAAAATTCAAAATGTAACTGAAGCATGTCTCTGTTCATGAGAGACTGTGGTAGCCTAGCGGTTAAGGTACTGGCCTAAAGACCAGAAGATCCAGGTTTTAAATCTGTATACCACTGTATGGTCTGTGAGAACAGCCCTTAACCCAGAATTGCCTGGACTGTAAGATTGTTTCAGTTTTAAGTTGCTCTGGATAAGAGAGTCTGCTAAATGACATGTAAATGTAAGAACATGAGGTGACACTGAAGTAAAATCTCTTTAACTCACTTAAAATTTCGTAACTTTTTCTTTAAATGTGGATATGGACAATTTTAGTCATTTACCTCTTTGATTATGGCCCAATTTATGACTCTTTCTGTCTCATTTTTTTTATACATAATATTTTCCATGTTGATAAATCACTAAGGGAATTTCCCCTATCCTCGCATATTTGAACCGAGTGAAGCAGTAAATCAGTAAATCTGAGTAAAAATATACATGCAAACATACAGTGGGGGGTAATTTTCATCATAGGTACACTTCAACTATGAGAGACAAAATGAGAAAAAAACTCGTTACCTGTATTAATGGCATCTGTTTAAAAGGCACCTGTCCACAGTCTCAAACAGTCAGACTCCAAACTCAAAAAAAAAGAGCTGTTGAAGTACACCAGGAAGATAATTGTAGACCTGCACCATGCTGGGAAGAGTGAATCTACAATAGGCAAGCAGGTTGGTGTGGATAAATCAACTGTGGGAGCAATTGTAAGAAAATGGAAGACATACAAGACCATTGATAATCTCCCTTGATCTGGTGCACCATGCAAGATCTCATCCCGTGGGGTCAAAATGATCATGAGAATGATGAGCAAAAATCCCAGAACTACACGGAGGGACCTGATGAATGACCTGCAGAGAGCTGGGACCAAAGTAACAAAGGCTACCATCAGTAACACACTACGCCGAGAGGGACTCAGATTCTGCAGTGCCAGGCGTGTCCCCCTGCTTAAGCCAGTACATGTTCAGGCCCGTCTGAAGTTTGATAGAGAGAATATGGATGGTCCAGAAGAGGATTGGGAGAATATCAAGTGGTCAGGTGAAACCAAAATAGAACTTTTTGGTAAAAACTCAACTGGAGGAGGAAGAATGCTGAGTTGCATGTCAAGCACACCATACCTACTGTGAAGCATGGGGGTGGAAACATCATGCTTTGGGGCTGTCTGTCTCCATAGGGGACAGGATGACTGATCCGTGTTAAGGGAAGAATGAACGGGGCCATGTATTGTGAGATTTTATGCCAAAACTTCTTTCCATCAGTGAGGGCATTGAAAATGGAACGTGGCTGGGTCTTACAGCATTATAATGATCCCAAACACACTGCTTGGGCAATGAAGGAGTGGCTCCGTAAAAAGCATTTCAAGGTCCTGGAGTGGACTAGCCAGTCTCCAGACCTCAACCCCATAGAAAATTTGTGGAGGGAGTTGAAAGTCCGTGTTGCCCCAAAACATCACTGCTCTAGAGGAGATCTGCATGGAGGAATGGGCCAAAATACCAGCTACAGTGTGTGCAAACCTGGCAGACTTACAGGAAACGTTTGACCTCCGTCATTGCCAACAAAGGTTATGTTACAAAGTATTGAGTTGAACTTTTGTTATTGACCAAATATTTATTTTCCACCATAACTTACAATTAAATTCTTTAGAAATCCTACAATGTGATTTTCTGGATTTTTTTCTCATTTTGTCTCTCATAGTTGAAGTGTACCTATGATGAAAATTACAGACCTCTCTCATCTTTCTAAGTTGCACAATCAGTGGCTGACTAAATACTTTTTTTTGCCCCCCTGTATTATAACAATTAATATTCAGCATTACAAAGAGTGTCAATGATTCTAAACAAGAGATTTTTTGTGATATTAGTATCATATCATCATATATCCTCACCCTATTGTGAAAGACCTTGCTGAAGTCGTACTGCACAAAATTAACTTGAACGCAATTTTGTTTAACAGCTGTGGTCTTTAAATTAGTTGGCTGTGAAATGATCTAAGTTGTGCACAAGTAATTGCTCTGAAGTGCATTGATTTTTATTAAAGCCTCTTCCATCATTCCGTGCTGACGTTTCCATCATCAGTGGATTTAGAGATGGAATGGTGAAACAATTTATGAAGAGGTTACTGAGCCAGTGATTTTAAGAAACCATTTTGTTTGGGCACTGTGTTTTTACTTTGACCTCTGCAAGGACATTCTGTAATGCTGACTGTGACTGTGTTTGTGTGTGACTGCCTGATTATAGTGTGTGGTATGTGCCTCTGTGCTTGGGATCAGTGTCTTAACCACTATAAGTTTCTCACTTTGTGTCTCTGTTGGGGTTTCAGCTTTAAACCAGAGGTGACACTCTATATAGAGAAATGCATTATTAATGCTGATTTGATCTGACCACACATTTACATTTAGTATTTTAGCAGATGCTCATATCCCATATTCCAAAAAAGTGGCAATTTAGGGCTAGTAATGAGGTACAAGTAACAATAATCATGTGATTTCAAACAGATTTGCTAGTTGCTAGTGCACCTCATGGGTGAACGACAGTTGTATGCGATGGCTCCCCAGAAACCAGCAGTCAAAACAGCAGTTGGGGCAGTGTGTCACTTCACAGCAAAGGCAGGATTGAAGCTTACCATGCTTCCAACAATTCCTAACAGTTAGGTCAGAATGGCCTAGATGGCAGGCAATTCATCAAAATGACCATCCTGCTTCTCTCAGTCCAATGATGTACGCCCTCTCAAAGGCTGTCAACTGGGAAATTGTATTTGGGTGAGTCGTAGAGGCATGCCTAGCAGTCAACAATCTCTTACCAAGAGGTACACTACCCAAAATAGCCTCTGAGAGCCTTTTAAAAGGCCAGTGGGGGAAGTACTTTAAGCCCTCTTATGGCAAGACCCAGTGTCTAATCAGACCACACCATTTACATATCTGTCTGCAACATAACTGCATGCTGAGTTTTGCAGCAATTCGACATTTCTGTCTGGGAGCGTTATTTTATGAATTTTTTGTCAGTGAGTGAATTTTCAGTAACAGTCATGTTTGACATAATTACTAACTAACACAGCACCATATTTAATTTGAAATTTAATTTGATATGATTAATAACTAACACAGATCCATATTTAATTTGATATTTAATTTGATATGATTAATAACTAACACAGATCCATATTTAGTATGGGAAGTAAATACAGCCAAAAATAATAGCATTATTAAAACCGAATGAAATGAAAATGCAAATCTCCTTCCCCCATTTGTTTTCCACACATCTCACAGGGCTACTACTATTTTTACCTAAATAAAAATGAAAATAAAGTAATTCAATTTGTAATTTATTTTTTCCAATTAAACCCGAGACATTTATACCAAATATAAAAATAAAAGTTAGATCTCATTTTGTTATTTTGTTTTCATTATCAACCCTGCATTTCATGGATATGCTTAAAATGGAAATGTTAATAAAAGAAAGTCCAAACTTTACTTTTGCTATAATTTTTTTTATCTATAAAACTCTGAATATACGTCCAATTTAAAATGACAACAGAATGTTTTATTTTTCACTTATTCATTTTCTTTAGAATTTTGTCAGATATGTTCCTATCTTTTATGGAAAAGAAAATGCCAAGTAAATACAGTCTTTATGTCGTTCAATTTTCAGCATGAACGTGTTTCAGGTACCAAAATGCAAAAGCAAACGTAAATGAACATCAGCACCATCTGCTACTCTTTTAATTTCCTAGTCTTACCAACATGTTAATATAGGTTAATTAGGGCGGGACTAAGACTGTAGACATTAGAGATTAAAGTCAGATCAAAGTGAGATGGGAGAAGTTCGTGCTAGAGATGACAAGGGATGTTGTGGATTTTGCATTTATATTTGTTTGTATTAGCGTCTGAAAAGTCCACCATAGCATTCATGCCAAAAAAAGTGAATCCTAAATAGAGGATTTGCTCCTGATTTGTTAGTTTTGCATTTCTGTTTGATTTTGTCAGCCATTATCCACTGCTATATAAAAGAAACTACAAAGTAGACACTTATATTCATGTTGACACATTTTCAGTATATTATAAATCAAGTTAAAAAAAAGCAGAAGCAAAGGCTGGATTTTTTCATTTTTTAATTTTAATTATGGCTGTGAAATGTCGAGTTGATAATATAAATGAGATGACAACATGACATTTAACTTTTTTTTTTTTTTTTTTTTTGGCACGTGTCTCATGTTTGAATGGAAAATTAAATAGCAAATTGAATGATCATTTTAATTTTCATTTTGGCAGGATATTAGTGTTGGGACTTTAGTGCTGGGACATCCAGTTGTGTTTTGTGACATATTCCTCCTGTAACCAGCATTTAAGCTTTCTGTGCCACGGTTGCTGTTCTCTGGACCGGGAAAACCTCACAAGCCTTGCCATCTTGGAGAAGCTCTGACTCTGTTGTTTGACGATAATGATTTGGCACTTGCTATTCATTTGTTTTATGCCTGCCCATTTCTCCCAAAATCCACACACTGACTACAAGACTGTTCACTTTCCATCTATATCACAGACCTTGACATATGTAGTTATAATGAGATAATCGTTATTCATTTTTCGATCTGTGAGTGGTCATGATGCTTTGGCTGATCTGTGTATACATGCTGTCAGAAAGAAATAATTGCTAAATTGATTTTGGATATTGCACTCTTTACAAGAATATACCACCAATGAGCTGATATGACTTGCAATAGTATATCAGTACATTAGCACTTAGATTTTTAATACAAGACCAATACATTTAAATGATCAAACCTCATTGTACAAACATTTTGTAAATGAGGTCTACATGAGGTACATTAAACAATAAATTTCCCATGCACATGAGTTAACTCTTTATTTACAGCATTTAAAATAAGCATACAAATGTCTTATCACTAATGATTTAATTTTTTAACTTTCAAACTTTGTGGATATCAGTTTGTATTATTGCTCCATGCAGGTGTGTTTGCCCAAACTGTCACTGCAACTGCCTTATGGTGTATCGGTGGAGTGCGGCTTGTATCCCAGTTATCTGCAGACATGCTCTCTCCACCTTATTGATACATGTACACATACCATAATAAGAATAATGTATGTATTAACATATATTTACAAGGAAGGTCTTTCCTCTTTGGGATCTCCCACCAACTGCTTTTGCTTTCCACCATCGGTATCAGTCGGACCGACGCCTGGCAGTCCCTGTCCCACAGACATATTCAGGTGTTGCAACTCGGCATCTGGGTTTCCTGCATTGGTGGGAACTCCAATTTGCGCTCTATCCCACTTTGACCCTGATTGTCCAAGGTGGCTTTTATGATCAACTGGCTAAGCATGGGACTCTCTTGGGACTGGTGTCTTCCATCTGCATTTCTTCAGGGCCTGTGCCATGTATTGGTGGCCCTGGTAGAGTTGGTGAGTGGCATCAAATAGCCATTTGAGGGACCAGAAAAGATGGTCGAGAAGCCAGTTGCAAGTGGTTGGGACAATTACTTAAACAGAGAGTTCAGAGGGACTGCAAACACTATGGAGTTCATAGAAGAATGTGTACAGGCTGCAGAGCATTTGCCATCAGTGAGCCCCCAGCTATTCCATAGTTAAGAGGTCCAAGGAGAAGAACAGATGAAAACAGGTTTGGCTGTCTAGGTTTGGGACCACTAAAGCGTGCACTGTGATACAGGGAGCAATTTGATACGGTGTATAGGGTTGGGCGGTATTGACATTTTTCATACCATCATTTTTCATACTGCTCTTCATTTTATAACTTATATCTAAAATATGCTACTCGTGGTATGATTTATTATTTATGGTTTTGGCCAAACCATACAATAGTCTATTGGGAGGGAGTCTGAGGTGTGCATTATTGGAATGATACTCAACATATTATCCTTTAAGGGCAATTGATGGGTGATTAAAGGAGATGTGATGGCATAGATATGGATTTTATAATGTATTCACAATAGAATTTCTGAGAAACTGAGAATTATATATTACATATAGCTCACGTGAAAAATATGACGCAGTTAGCCAGAAGCGAACAAGTCATGGAAAAGGCTATTTATAATACTTAAAGATGGTCTCATTTCCATTTTCAATTGCATTTGACCTACTTCTCCCCTTTGTAAATTAAATTGTCTCAAATACATCACACAGTATTTGCACAGAGACAGGCGAATAAGGAACTAAAACAGCCTACTTTTCCAGCATTACTCACTTGAAGCAAGTCCCAGAATACCGTCCTACTGCCCAACCCTAATGGTGTATCAACTTCCTGATCTATCACCCAATTTCCCCAAGCCTATGCAGTTTCACCCCTCACTCTCCATAGCCTGTGCTAATCCCTGACTCCGGATTAAATGATTGACTAAATGCTATTTAATCGTTGCCACGAATTGCAGTGTCTTTGTAGAGATACTGTCAGTAATGATATGTTAGAAGTAAAGTCTTTCACATAAGCAAAAAAATTGTAAAAGCAGTTGCATGAATGGTTTCAAGAATAACAATCAAATAATAGGGGAATCAGTAAAACAGAAAATGAAAGTGAAACATATCTGCAGGGAACCAGAAGAAAAGTCTGAAAAGTATTAAGCCAAAGGGAGAAATATTTAAAGAGAGAGAATCGTTGGAAGTATTGGGAAACGGGAAAAACCTACAAGAATAAGTGGAAGAATAAATAGACTAAGAGAAGAATGAAAGAATAAAACAAGTAACACAGTTTGCTCTAACTCTCGCTAAAGCTGCCCTGTGGCGCATCACTGGAGGGCACATAAGATCCCAAGGTTCAATCTCAGCTGTAATATAAGGCACTTTTGCACTGGAAGAATGTATTCATAGTTCTTAGAACGGTTCAAGAAAGGGCCCCTTTTCTCGTGTTTTCACTCTTCAGCAACTGGGGAGGATTTTAGATCTTAGAATGCAGTGTTAGGGACTTTTGTAGCTCCTGCTTCAGGGTAGGTACTTTTCTCAGTACACAGGGAACACTGAGTGTTGTAAGTACATGGTGATTGGTCCAGATGTAAGTGATGCAAGTGTATAGTGATTGGTCCAGATGGCCCTATGTTGAGGGCAACTGCCATTTTTAAATGGCAGTTACACCAGTAGACAATAGATTCCTGTTCTAGACAGTGTGTAAGGGTGTGTATGTATATGTATGTATGTATGTGTGTGTATATATATATATATATATATATATATATATTATATATATATATATATATATATATATATATATATACCTGTAACCAAGAACACTAGGAGACCAAGGTGTAGGAATCAAATGCAGGTTTATAAATCCAGAAAGCCAAAGCGTAGTCGAAAGTCGAGCGTAGGGTCAACAACTGGTATCACAAACGAGAGGTAACAAATCCAACCAGGGCAATCCGAATCGGCAACGAAAACACAGAAACAATGGGTCATACACGAGTAACTTGAATAACAACTGTAGAACGCTCGGTAATGTAGGCTTACGACAAACAATACTTCGCGAAGACGTGTAGCTTAGCGGGAGTTTAAATAGGCTACGAATATGGAGAGCGCGACCTCGGGTGGTGGGGAGTCTCAGCTGCAGCCGGCGTGACAATACCATAATAGAGCTAATATGTACAGAAACATTTTAATGTTTTTATATTTTAAATACAGTCAAATAAACCTTCAACTAACCAACTTTCAAATATGCGAAAGTGGATGTGCGATGCACTGAAAATTATCTAAGCGCAAAATTAAAAACTGTCAATTCCAAGTTGCGTGTCAGCGTGGTAGGCTAGTTCACATCTCTGGTGCTTAATGAAGCCAAGCGGAACATTGTTGTTTACTCGGTCTCAGTCATGTGGGCTTTATCAAGAAGTGGTTATGTTATGTTGCTGACTGTCATGCTTGGGCAGAAAGTGGGAGATGAACATTAGAAGCCGGTACAGAGCAGAGCTTTATTAAGGAACTGAAAAACACGGGAGAACTGAGTGCAATTATAAAAATAAAACCTGGGCATATAGAGTCCACAAACAATCCAAAATGCAGGGAACAGGAATGGTGTGATTTGAGCATGAGGAAGCGTGAAACCGAAGCCGTAACAGCGTGAACCGCACACAAACGAAACATACTCACTTCACACTAAAACAAAGGAAATGCAGGGATTATATGACCGAACTAATGAGACAAAAACTAAACAGCTAAAGTAAATCAAGAAGTCAGAATGCAAACAAAGGTGACACAATGCACAGGGGTGATGGAAGGAGTGATTGACACTGGGAAGTGTAGTCCAGTAGGACAATGGATGTGACACCAACTATATACAGTACATACCTCCTTTTTGTGTAATTATTGTGCTATTTTTAACCCAGAATGTTTACTATTAAGCCTAAAAGCAGTGATGATCTCCATAAGAAACAGTGAGCCATAACAATGTACACTAAAATGGAAGTAAGCGAGATCAGGTGTTGCAAGCTCAAACTGGATGCTTAAGGTTAAATATTTTGGATATATGACCTGGCAACTGATTTCTCCCTCCACTGCCCCCTAGTGGTTGAAACCAGTATTTCTGTCACGATTGTGTCCAAAACCCCACTGGTACCGCAACATTATGTTGAAGAAGAATTATATTTTGCTATTATATCTCAGTTTTGTGTGCTACATGACTTGAATGTCATATGCAGTGCACAAAGGACCACTGCCTGATCATTTTGTCAAATGTTTGGGGAAATACGTTGATCTGTCAGCAAACTATTGTATTTCAACTAATATTAGAAGTTTTTGATTTGCATTCTGAACGGCTTGCGGATGTTGCTCGACCCTCATGTCTGCTGAATGCTTGTAGAACCCCCTTTCTATCATGGAGGTAGTCGACAGTCACTTTGACAAAAGAAGAGAGGGAGAGCGATTTATTCAAGTAGGGAGAACAGGACTCTAGCAACCCCTCCCATATTATGATTCAGTCGCTAGTTGCATTTATCCTTTGGGGAATAGACTCGATGCTTTTTTGCTCTCAAGTCCACCCCTTTCTTAAAGCTCTCGAGTTTATCCCAGCACATATCTGTTTCAAAGAAAGGACAGGATGGAGGGACGTGTGAAATGAGGGAATATAACTCATCTGCCTGCACCTGCTGCAAGATGGATGTCAGCCAATGTCTTGTCTTTGAGCTCTTTCTCATGTTTCTTGACTTTTAATACTTGAGCAGGAATCCCCCTGGTGAGGATGGAGGTTTATTTTAACATAGCTTTGGTCACTGCGCAGGAGTAAATCATTCTTTTTTTTTCCAGATGAGCGTAGTTAAGGGCAGCATTAGACAGGAATATATTCAGGAGCCTGTGGGACTTTAGACTGAAAGATGGGAGACGTTGCGTGAATGTCACTGTGCGTAGGCTGGTTAAAAATACACCCTCTTGAAGGAGCTGAACTCTTTTTTTTTCTGTGCGAGGGGAGGGGGTACATCACTTCTTACCCAAATGAAAGAATTTATGGTGTTGAGCACATGCTCTCCAAGTGTTGCAAAAACTGAACTGAGTTAGATTATTTAAAAAAGAAACAGAAATAATAAACAATAAAATCAGGCAAAACTTAGATGTAGTTTAACTTTCACTTAACAATCTTCAATTAAAACCAGTTTTATTCATTCATGGCTTGCAAACTGCAGACAGTGAATCTCTAAAATCTTAACAGGCAGGTTAGTAAATAAGCCCTCCAAAGGTGCAGTGCTGCACACTAATGTGGATCCAGAAGTCATTAAGAAAGGGACAACATCCTGCGACAGCAATGACACACACACACAGGTTTAACACACTGATGCCTGATGCGATATCTAAACAGGACTGAGCAAAGACTAGATCAGAGTGCACAGCAGTGGAGGGTGAACATAACATCAGTCATGTATCAGTAAAAATATCACTAACAGACCATTTTCTCCAGAAATGATAAGATTATAACTTTTATTATAGCACATTTTAGTGCGAGACATTAAAAGCAACACAGACCCTGATTTAGTCTGACTGTTTACCAATCATGCCTGCTCATATGACATTTATACCAAGAGAAATGTCAGCTGTTGAGCTCAGCAGTCAGTTATTAGTCAGATAAAGTGGGTAAATCCCCTACGCATGTGTTTACTCTCTGTCTGTAAATATCATGATATAATGCCCTTAACTTTAGCATATAACATCAGTGCAGCAACACAACAGATTAATTATCTGCAGATATACACAAGTCATGTCCGAATATTATGACCACCCATTGTTTCTACACTCACTATATCCATTATATTATATTTACCATATAGATGCACTTTGTAATTTCATAATTACACTCTGTAATCCATCTCTTTCTGTCCATATTTTGTAAGCCTCATTTCACCCTGTTTTTCAATGGTCAGGAACCCAACAGGACCACAACAGATCAGGTACTATTTGGGCAGTCGATCATTCTCAGCACTACAGTGACATTTAATTGGTGGTGGTGTGTTAGTGTGGAGTTTTTAAACACCTCAGTGTCATTGTTGTACTGAGAATAGTCTACCAACCAGAAATATCCAGCCAAAAGTATCTTGTGAGCACTGACGAAGCACTAGAGGATGACTAACACAAACTGTGCAGCAACAGATGAGCTACTGTCTCTGACTTTACATTTTCAAGGTGGAGCAATAAGGTGAATGTCTCCAATGAAATGGACAGTGAGTGAACACGGTGTTTAAAAACTTCAGCAGTCCTGCTGTGTCTGATCCATTCATATCAGAAGAGCACACACTAACACACCACCAGCACATCAGTGTCACTGCAGTGTTGAGAATGACCCACAACCCAAATAGGAGCTGATCTGTGATGGTCCTGTAGTGGTCTTGACCATTAGAGAACAGGGTGAAAGGAGGCTAACAAGTATGCTGAGAAACATATGGAATACAGTCTGTAATTATAGAACTACAAAGTGCTTCTCTATGGTAAACAGATTCTGATATAATGGATAGTGAATGCAGAAACTAGAGTTGGTCATTATATTGTAATATGCCTGTGTATAATACTGATTTTAAAATGCATTCATGTTGTCGGAAACTGGTTATTATGTTAATATAAGATTATATGCATAATTACTAGCTAATCTGTTTGCTTAAATAAAATCTTTAGCAAAATTAGCATATTATTAATGCTCTATTTTTAAGTGCTCATATTCCCACTGCCAGACATAACTATTGAAATCAAGACTGCTAGGTAGCCTAGGGGTTAAGGTACTGGACTATGGACCAGAAGGTCCAGGGATCAAATCCCACCTGCCAAGCTGCCACTTTTGGGTTCTTGAGCAAATCCCCTAACCCACAATTGCTTGGATTGTAAGGCTGTATCAATTGTAAGTCTGCTAAATGCTGTAAATGTAAATGTAATCTGTATACAGTGGTACCTCGGTTCTTGACAACCTCGGAAGTCATCGAATTCAGTTCTCTGCGCATTTTGACCAGAAAAATTCGTCTCGGTTCTAGTTGGTTGCTCAGGTCTTGGTGCACTTGCTTAAAGTTGTATGAGTCGAGCCGCACGACTCGTTTCAGCCGACACTCGATTCACATGACTCAGTGATTCAGTGGTTCAGATTCAATAGCTGGTGCTCAGTGAAGTGCATCTCTGCTATTTTTTATCATATCTTTATTTTTACATCTACAGTACTGTATTCTTAGTGCAAAAAAGTCTCCATGGGTTCTAAAAAAGGTTGTGTTGACTGCCAGCCGAAAGCAAAACAGGACCATAATGCTTTTGAATTTTAATCCATTACTCACTAAATTACATGAGATTTTTCAACACTAGAATAAAATGCATGTTGTGCTAATGATTTTGGCCAACTGTAGGTTAATTATATTTTTAAGTGTTTTGAACATTAAACGTACTTATCATTCTTTATCATAGTATCCTTCCTGCTATTATAAGTATAGAGCGCTCTACCAAACACTCGTTAAACTCCTCAGTTTATATTACATTTAACTTATGATGGATTTGTCGGAACATATCTCTTTTGTAAATCAGGAGGCACCTGTACAATACAGCTCCATTAATGCATTATAATGTCTTATACAGTGTGGATGTTCTGTGTGTAAAAATTAGCTCAGTATTCATTTTCGGTTCTCGACAAGCTTTTGAAAACGAATTATCAACGAGAACTGAGGTACCACTGTATTTGATTTTGCTTAAATTACTCTTATGTTGGAGTTTAGCATGGTCCAAATGTGTATGCAGGTCTCATAGAGTCATAGAGGTGTCCAGAGACCGGAGTCCATATCAGAATTCTTGGGGTGCAGGAGAGGACGGGATGCCAGTTCTTTGCTGGGCCCTGCAGGGGTCGCTGTGGCAACATCCCTCCCCAATTAATACTTTCCTCACTCCCACATGGCCAGTCTTGATTGTGTGAAAGTCAATCTTGCCAGAAGGCTCAACTGGGTTTAAAACTTGGACACCATGGTGGTGGGTTAGAGAATTGCCTCTGTGCCACTGGAGGGAACTTGAAAATACACCTAGGTGTAAATGAGTGAGCGACTGAGTCAGTGATGCTGTCTAATGGACTTGCTGCGTGTCCAGAGTGTTCTAAGTAAGGATTGTTCTTAGGCTTCAGTAATTTCCCAGAAGAAAAGAGTTCTACATTTTTGCCCTGTAACATTTCTAGCAAACAGCTTTAATTTGTAACATGTAAGAGAGTCGCAGTGCTTAAAAAACTGCAATTATTTATTTATTATTATGTTGTTATTTCAATCAGTGACTAATTCAGGGTCATTTCTGCTGTGGAGCTGATGACTAGAGTTATTTACATGCTTCTGACATTTGGAGAAGGCACGGGTTGTGTGAGGAGGATATTTTTCACAATTCAGATTCACACATTCTGTTATACCCGCCCTTTGCAGAAACAGCAGAAATCGAGCATTTGTGCTTCAGATTACACCTACGTACCCAATGTGTAAAAAAGTCCAAGCAATAACCGTGCCATCAAACCCTTTGAGCAACTAAACTGTACAAGACTTACAAATGAATGTTATTCCATTATATCCGCCCACTGATTTAACATCCATTCTTCCAAACCTCCCACAGGATGTGGAAAATTACATATTAATTTAAGTCTTCATACAGAAATCCACGTGTAATCATGCCATTAGTCCAAAAAAACCCACCAGCCATTACAGAAGTTTCTTTCAGTGATAGTCTTCAGCTCTGTGACCATAGCATAAGAGTCATGCCAAAACATCATCAAAACAACCAGATGTTGCACAGGGCGGTTCATCATGTAGAGTAAAGGACAGAGCTCTGTTACAGAGTTATGATATTCTGTAAAATTCTCGGGTGCAAATGCTGCAGTGCATGACCAATGCCAGCCTTTGCCGTGCCAAGTGAGGGTCTTCCATGAGCACCCCCCAAGGCACAGTTATGTAAAGCAAGGGCTTGTCCTCCTGCTTTCCACGTGATACACTCCATATCCTCCTCTGGGTTGGTTTGTCCTTCTCTCCCTGATGGAGAATGAAAGCTCAATATGTGACTTTTATGCAGTTGGCTTTTCTAGCCTCTTACTCTCTTACACTTTTTACTCCATACAAAAAATGCAATACGTGAAGTTCATAAACGGTCTGTGTGACCCCAATCTGACTGATGGACCCTTACTCATGTGGTGCAGAGGGAAAAGTTTGAGTAAGAGCGTTGAGGTCTCTGTTGTTTCCGATGGGTGTAGTCACCTCCTAAAAATGTTTGCTATTATTTATGGTTAAGAAGTCACAAAGATAATGCATAATGCATAGAGTTCTGTGTTGCAGAAGAATCGTTAATAGTTAATGCTGAAGCAGGTTTTCAGTCGGAATCTTTTTTTTCTGGGTTTGATTTATTTTTTTATATAGTGCTGTTAATAGCTTCAATAGCCTCAAAACAAAAATAGTCTCCAAAAAGCATAAGCAATAAACCTTCTGAGAAACTAGGCCTTAAGGTCTTAAGAGGTTCTCTTCAAAATAATCGTGCTCATCAAATCATAGTTCTACATCATGAATCATTTTTATTCATGTGCAGTTTATTTTCTAATAATTAAGTGTTTATTTGAAATTTGGGAATTTAAAAACATTGCCAAATACTATTGAAACCAATGTTTTAGTATTTGACAGTATAGCACAATACAGCTCCTCACAGGATTCCATAGTAAACCTGTGTTAGTACTGCAAGATGCGATGCCAGTGGAGCAGAATGAAGTCCAGAGAGAATCATCCACTTTACAAATGTGTTATTCCTCAAGTTCATGTTCACATCTGAATATGGAAACCATTGTGTCATCTGCATCAAACTGTGTAAAGCTTTTTTCTTACTTGTTACTTTTAGATTACAGAAGAGAACAGCTGTTTTGGATAAGATGGACCCCTCATGGCATTCCTAATTTTAACAAATCTGGGATTGATAGATTTGAAAAATGAAAACATCACCATGTCAAGATGATTTATAAGTGAAGTGGTTCAAAGCTACCATGGATTATTCAACTGAACCTAAAGTTTGTTATGAAAAATAAAATTAGTGGACATATTGTGATTTCAAATAAAACTGCAAGTTTTAATAAACATTGTATGATTTATAAATTGTATACTTTTTATAGGCTAGCCAATAAGACCTATATGATTCAAAGTTTGATTTACCCCAGTTACTTTCAATAAATATATATAGTCTAATTTCTAATCTGTTTCTTGGCTATTCTTGGTGAGAGACAAGTTTGGTGACTTAACGAGGTTACAAAATAGACAAAGTGACATTTATACCAGTTTCTGACATAATGTGTTTTACTGAGCAGCCCGTTTGATTGTACAATCACATTTACAATGTACATAAACATGTACAGAATTAATTTACACAAATTTGAGAAACAATACACAATTGACACAATAGTGTTTCTGTGATGCGAAGCGCATGAAGTTCAGTGTGAGATGTCATTATAAGATAAGTCTGTTCACTCTGCCGCCATCTTGGTAACGCCACCGGGCAGTTATTGTCAGCCATACAAGACCAGACTCCTATCTTTTTGAATGGGGAAATATCCGAAACTGAATATCCGAAATATCCGAAAAGTTTAAAATGCATATTTAGAATCTCTAGTATAATCTGACAAAAATTATATATCTTACTTGCGTTGTAGGGTTCAAATAATACAGAAAAAAACTGCTCATGCGCATTTCGCAAATACAAATTGGCCAAGACTTGCCGGCCTCCTCTCTGACACATTTACTAATATTCTGATTGGTTCTTTCTGTAAAGTTACTTACCTGGTACACAGTCATGTCTCTCCTGGTGAGGGTTTTGGTACAGCCATTTATTGTCTGTCACATACAGTAATGCTTGAAAGTTTGTGAACCCTTTAGAATTTTCTAACATGACCTGAAACATTATCAGATTTTCACACAAGTCCTAAAACTAGATAAAGAGAACCCAGTTCAACAAATGAGACAAAAATATTGTACTTGGTCATTTATTTATTGTGGAAAATGATCCAATATTGCATATTAATGAGTGGAAAAGTATGTGAACCTCTAGGATTAGCAGTTAATTTGAAGGTGAAATTAGAGTCAGGTGTTTCTAAGCGATGGGATGACAATCAGGTGTGAGTGGGCACCCTGTTTTTTTTAAAGAACAGGGATCTATCAAAGTCTGCTCTTCACAACACGTTTGTTGAAGTGTATCATGGCACGAACAAATGACATTTCTGAGGACCTCAGAAAAAGAGTTGTTGATGCTCATCAGGGGTTGGTGGAGTTTGGACTCCACCAATCCACAGTCAGACAGACTGAGTACAAATAAAGGAAATTCAAGACCATTGTTACCCTCCCCAGTAGGGTCCACCAACAAAGATCACTCCAAGAGCAAGGCGTGTAATAGTTGGCGAGATCACAAAGGACCCCAGGGTAACTTCTAAGCAACTGAAGGCCTATCTCACATTGGCTAATGTTAATGTTCATGAGTCCACCATCAGGAGAACACTGAACAACAATGGTGTGCCTGGCAGGGTTTCAAGGAGAAAGCCACTGCTCTCCAAAAAGAACATTGCTGCTCGTCTGCAGTTTGCTAAAGATCACATGGACAAGCCAGAAGGCTATTGGAAGAATGTTTTGTGGACAGATGAAACCAAAATATAAATTTTTGGTTAAAAAAAAAAGCTTTATGTTTGGAGAAAGGAAAACACTGCATTCCAGCATAAGAACCTTATCCCATCTGTGAAACATGATGGTGGTAGTATCATGGTTTGGGCCTGTTTTGCTGCGTCTGGGCCAAGACAGTTTACCATCATTGATGGAACATTGATTTCTGAGTTATATCAGAGAATTATCAAGGAAAATGTTAGGATATCTGTCCATGAACTGAATCTCAAGAGAAGGTGGGTCATGCAGCAAGACAATGAGCCTAAGCACACAAGTCGTTCTACCAAAGAATGGTTAAAGAAGAATAAAGTTAATGTTTTAGAATGGCCAAGTCAAATTCCTGACCTTAGTCCAATTGAAATGTTGTGGAAGGACCTGAAGCAAGTAGTTAATGAGAGGAAACCCACCAACAGGGTGCAGATACTGAAAGCAAAGGTTCACATACATTTGCCACTCACTAATACGTAATATTGGATCATTTTCCTCAATAAATAAATGACCAAGTATAATATTTTTATCTCATTTGTTTAACTGGGTTCTCTTTATCTACTTTTAGGACTGAAAATCTGATGATGATTTAGGTCATATTTATGCAGAAATATAAAAAATTCTAAAGGGTTCACAAACCTCAAGCACCACTGTATGTACCGTGTAGGAAAGATGCCAGAGTTGCTTTTCCATGTGCAGGTTCCCACCCCTATCATGGACAGCTTGTGTTTTGTTGCCAAGTTAGTGATATTTGTTGCGAGATTCTACAACTTTTCAGATCTCTCTAGTGAATTGTTTGTTCGTTGTTTATTTCAAAACATCGAGTAGTGGCAAATCTAGTGACTTGTTGTACAAACATTAGCTACTTCTCACAGAAAAGAATTGCCAAACCTGGAAAAAAGGGGCACAGCTCTCTCTTCGTCTTCACTGCTCTGGGAGACGGAACTGCATATACATACCACATAGTGGCACACACAGACATGAAGGGATATAGCGCATAGTTTAAGTCCGTTTTGTGATTTCATGAATTTCAGTGCATTAATCAATACATACGTATGGGTTGTTCTTTTGATATATGCACATAGTTCATTGGTGTATTCTGTACAGAGAGTAAGAGAGAAGCAACAAGACTTAAAGGACTGATACCTTCTGAAACTAGGCAGTATGCAATATGGCATGATGACATCACAAATATGCAAATTAGTTCATTATGTCATCTAGCATTGTGCGAGCCGGTACCCCCCAAATCCCTGTTTGAGATGAAACCTACGTCACTGATGAACACAGACCTTTGTCTTCTATACTAAGATCTATACCAGGTGGTAAATCTAGTCTAAGTGATAAAGTGCAGGTCTTGCTGAGAAGCCTGCACTTTTGTTTCACCTCTTGCAGCTTCTGTGGTTACCCTTGGTCACCATGAGCTTGGCTCATCACCTCCATGACCATTGCCCTCTCACTGCAACCAATTTAAGGGTGTCATCTCTAAGATTTGCTGGAAAGGTGGTCTCAGATCATTCATCTATACACGGGTGCAGCTGAGCATGTCACAGGGCAAATGGCACTTCTCTCTCTCGCTCTCACTCTCTCTTTCACACACACACACACACACACACACACACACACACACACACACACACACACACACACACACACACAAACACACACACACACACACAGACACCTTTGTCTTTCTGTGATTGTGGGGACTTCCCATTGCAAAATATTAATGTAGCTAATTAATGTTACATAGCTTCAACATTAACCTTTGTAACGTAAAGTAAATCTTTTGGCTCTTTTGTTTTCTCTAAAGAAAGTTGCAGTTTTGTTAAAAAAAGGCAATGGTTACTAGAAAGGTACAACTGTCTGGTCCTCATAATGACATATAAATATTACCCCTCCCCCCATGAAAAACCAGATACATTAAGAATGTGATTCGTGAGATTTTCATTGCCCTTATCCCTTGTAAAAAAATATTGCTATGTTCCAAAGCAGTTATATACTTAAGATGTGTTACAGTGGTGCTTGAAAGTTTGTGAACCCTTTAGAATGTTCTATATTTCTGCATAAATATGACCTAAAACATCATCAGATGTGAGTGGGCACCCTGTTTTAGTTAAAGAACAGAGATCTATCAAAGTCTGCTCTTCATAACACGTTTGTTGAAGTGTATCAAGGCACGAACAAATGAGATTTCTGAGGACCTCAGAAAAAGAGTTGTTGATGCTCATCGGGGATTGGTGGAGTTTGGACTCCACCAATCCACAGTCAGACAGAGTGAGTACAAATGGAGGAAATTCAAGACCATTGTTACCTTCCCCAGGAGTGGTTGACCAACAAAGATCACTCCAAGAGCAAGGCTTGTAATAGTTGGCGAGGTCACAAAGGACCCCAGGGTAACTTCTAAGCAACTGAAGGCCTATCTCACATTGGCTAATGTTAATGTTCATGAGTCCACCATCAGGAGAACACTGAACAACAATGGTGTGCATGGCAAGGTTGCACGGAGAAAGCCACTGCTTTCCAAAAAGAACACTCGTCTGCAGTTTGCTAAGGATCACATGGACAAGCCAGAAAGCTATTGGAAGAATGTTTTGTGGACAGTTGAGACCAAAATACAACTTTTTGGTTTAAAAGAAAACTGTTATGTTTGGAGAAAAGAAAACACTGCATTCCAGCATAAGAACCTTATCCCATCTGTGAAACATGGTGGTTGTCACGCCCACCGGCCGCCCGGCTCGCTGCACCTATTAATCACACGCACCTGTCCTTCATTTCCCTCGTCATTTCCCTCACTACTTAACCCTCACTCTGTTCTCACTCCTCGTGGATTCACGATGTCCCTACCTCGTCTCACCTATCCGTCCCTGTCTTTTGTTGTCAATAAAACCACCTTACCTGCCAGTGGCCTGCGTATGTCTCCTGCTTCCCTTCCGGCTCACGCCGTGACAGTTGAATCCACCGTTATGGAGACGCGGCTACTACTGCTCTGGCCCGCGAGCCGCCGAAGGACGGTGGGCTTGCCGACTCCCCTCCGTGCCCCGGCTGGGTATGGCGGCTCAGGAACGCGGTTGCCGTTCCCGGGATTCGACGGCGCTTACCCTGCTTGCTCAACGGGATCGTCCTGCGTCTCACAAAGCTCTGGCTTGGCCCGGGGGCCGCCTCCCCGCCGCCGCGGCCTCACAACGCCTCCGTCATCCTACCCTCCGCGATTCCGATCGCCAGCCTCCCGTCGCGACCGGCCCGCTCCACTGGTCTACCCTCTGCTACCCATCTCGTCCATCCTCCCTTCTTCTCCCCCCCTCCTCTCCATCCTCGCCTTCTGCGACCCCTTTTCTCCAGCCTCCCGTCGGCGACCACGCCCGCTCGCCAGTCTCTCCCCGTCTGCGACCCCGCTTCGCCCAGCCGCCTCCCGTCGGCGACCGCCAGCTTGCCAGCCTTTCCCTCCGCGACTCTGCTCGCCAGCGTCTGGCCCCGGCACCCGCGCTCGCCAGCATCCGGCTGGCAACCCGCGCTTGCCAGTCCTTCCCTCCGCGACTCCGCTCGCCGGCTTCCCTTGGCTCCCTCCCCCGGGCCCGCCATTTTCCGGCCGGCGTTTTTTGCTCGCCCAGCCGCCGACGACTCGGCCAGCCTCTTCCAGGGATTCGCCCGGGCGAGAAAACCCCCCGACATCGGAACCACTCGAGGGGACTTGCTCGTTAGAGTCCGAGCCCGACCGGCCGGACTCGTTGGTGGGGGCTCTGTCACCCCACCGGCGCCCTGCTCGGCTGCAAGCACCTATAATCACACGCACCTGTCCTTCATTTCCCTCGTCATTTCCCTCACTACTTAACCCTCACTCTGTTCTCACTCCTCGTGGATTCACGATGTCCCTACCTCGTCTCACCTATCCGTCCCTGTCTTTTGTTGTCAATAAAACCACCTTACCTGCCAGTGGCCTGCGTATGTCTCCTGCTTCCCTTCCGGCTCACGCCGTGACAGTGGTAGTATCATGGTTTGGGCCTGTTTTGCTGCATCTGGGCCAGGACAGCTTGCCACCATTGGTGGAACAATGAATTCTGAATTATATCAGAGAATTCTACAGGAAAATGTCAGGACATCTGTCCATGAACTGGATCTCAAGAGAAGGTGGGTCATGCAGCAAGACAATGAGCCTAAGCACACAAGTCGTTCTACCAAAGAATGTCTAAAGAAGAATAAAGTTAATGTTTTAGAATGGCCAAGTCAAAGTTCTGACCTTAGTCCAATTGAAATGTTGTGGAAGGACCTGAAGGGAGCAGTTAATGAGAGGAAACCCACCAACATCCCAGAGTTGAAGCTGTTCTGTATAGAGGAATGGGCTAAAATTCCACCAAGCCGGTGTGCAGGACTGATCAACAGTTACAGGAAATGTTTAGTTGCAGTTGTTAGATACTGAAAGCAAACATTCACAGAAAATTCTGAAGGGTTCACAAACTTTCAAGCACCACTCTATAGCCTCCAATTTTTCTGAATATTCATGTATAGTTGTACCATCCTTCATGGTGTCAGACCATTCTCAGAGACGGAGACGAATACACAAAGCCGTTTTAAAGATTTATTAAATCTTATATACAAGCAAAAGCAAACCAGATGAGGGTAAATCCAGATCAAGGTCTGTGAACAGGCAGAGATCAAAACACAGAGATACACTTCTAAACAGATAAGTCAAACGCAGCATGCAAGTGGTTAGTCGACTTATCAAGCAAGAGCAAATAACTGGTGTACAGAGCAGCTAACGAAATGCATCGTAACAAAGATTACTGATGATACCCAAACCAAATGGGGAACTAAATAAGTTGAAAAATAAACAGATGAATGAGAAACAGGATTAATATGAGGGTGATTCAGAGCGTGGGAAGTGTGGGCCTGCCTGGGGGTGTGAGTGTGCTATGAATCCTGGGAAATGGAGTCCAACATGGTTGGCAAACAGATGTAAGGCATGACACATGATATCTTGGAATTGCATTTAGTATAATAAATTGTTAACATGATGATTTGCAAATCCTTTTCAACCCATATTCAGTTGAAAACAGGTAGTCCTTGGGTTACGACGGTCTCGAGTTACGACGTTTCGTGGTTACGACACATCTCCTATTTACTGTATAAAGCCTTGTTTCGCACTTAAGTGGTTTTGCGTCGTAAACGTCATAACGCGAACTTCGTGTTTGGTGTGCGCGGCGGAAGAATACACGGTTACGTGGCTCGTTTTTTGATAATTACTGTGTTAGGATAGGTGTTAGGATAGGATAAGTGCTTAAACCGAAAATTGGTTTACGGATCTGCGTTGTAAGTCGAGGACTTACTGTACTTATAAAGAGAAGATATTTAAAGTTCAAATGGATAAACTTAATTGTTTTTTTTCTTTGCAAATATTCACTCGTTTTGAATTTGATTAATCAGATTTGTTGAATTTGATTTAACACGTTCGACAACAGTTGGGACAGGGCAGCAAAAGACTGGGCAAGTTGAAGAATGCCCAAAAGCACCTGTTTGGAACATTCTACAGGTGAACAGGTTAATAGGAAACAGGTGAGTGTCATGATTGGGTTTAATGGGAGCATCCCCAAAAGGCTAAGTCGTTCACAAGCAAGGATGGGGTGAGGTCCACCACTTTGTGTACAACTGCGTGAGCAAATAGTCCAAAAAGTTTAAAAACAACGTTTCTCAACATGCAATTGCAAGGAGTTTGGGGATTTCATCATCTACATTCCATAATATCATCAAAAGATTCAGAGAATCTGGAGAAATCTCTGCAAGTGAGTGGCAAGGCCGAAAACCCTGAATGCTGGTGACCTTCGATCCCTCAGTGCATTAAAAACCGACGTCATTCTGTAACAGATATTACCACATGGGCTCAGAACACTTCACCATTGTCAGTGAACACTTTTCGTCGCTCCAGCTACGAGTGCAAGTTAAAACTCTACCATATATCAATAAAACCCAGAAACGCCACCGGCTTCTCTGGGCCCGAGCTTATCTGAAATGGACTGACACAAAGTGGAAAAGTGTCCTGTGGTCTGACGAGTCCACATTTCAAGTTGTTTTTGGAAATCATGGATGTTGTGTTATCTGGGCCAAAGAGGAAAAGGACTGTTCGGATTGTTATCAGCGCAAAGTTCAAAAGCCAGCTTCTCTGATGGTGTGGGGGTGTGTTAGTGCCCCTGGCATAGGTCACTTGCACATCTGTGAAGGCACCATTAATGCTGAAAGGGACATACAGGTTTTGGAGCAACAAAAGCTGCCATCCAAGCAACGTCTTTTTCAGGGACGTCCCTGCTTATTTCAGCAAGACAATGCCAAGCCACATTCTGCACCTGTTACAACATAAAGGCTTCGTAGTAAAAAAGTGCGGGTACTAGACTGACCTGCCTGCAGTCCAGACCTGTCTGCCATTGAAAATGTGTGGCACATTATGAAGCGCAAAATACGACAATGGAGAGTCCGGACTGTTGTGCAACTGAAGTTGTACATCAAGCAAGAATGGGAAAGAATTCCACCTACAAAGCTTCAACAATTAGTGCCCTCAGTTCCCAAATGCTTGTTGAGTGTTATTAAAAAGAAAGGTGATGTAACACAGTGAAAAACATGCTCCTGTCCCAACTTTTTTGGAACGTGTTACAGGCATCAAATTCAAAATGAGTGAATATTTGCAAAAATCAATTAAGTTTATCCGTTTGAACATTAAATATCTTGTCTTTGTAGTGTATTCAATTGAATATAGGTTGAAAGCAATTTGCAAATCATCGTATTCTGTTTTTATTTATGTTTTACACAACGTCCCACATTCCAATGGAACTGGGGTTTTACTACCATTCAGACTGTTCTATTGGAAATGGAGTTATTTATTAGGCAGTGGGTCATTTGTACTTATGCCAGTCTTAATAAAGACTGCAGCACTGGCAGCATCACTGCTTGACTGGCTGTCAGTTTGGCCAGTATAACCCTAATGTTATACTGTCCTTCAGTAAGCCACAGGCTATATTAAGAATAAGGATAGTAATGATTAAGGTTAATTCACTAGCAGAGTAATTAACCTTACACATTATGACATTAACTACATTGATATAGCAAGACATTGTCAAATAAAAAACAATGGACAAATCATAAGACTGTTTGACCATAAGCCTACATAGCTGATCTTCCATCTGAAAATAATAAAACAGAATTTGATTTTTAGTGGCTATCATTTCATAGAGTCATTCGACACAATAAAATGACTAGGCTATGGTGTTATGACCACCTGGTCCACAATGATGTTTATATAGGTAGAATGTGACAAAATCCTGTCCACATAGACAATGCCTGAACATGCCTGTACCCAAGGTTTCCCAGAAGAACATTGCCCAGAACATCACACTCTCTCCACCTTGCACTTTTCTCGCAGTGCATGCCGGTGCTATCATGTCCCCAGGTACACGGTGCACATAAAGCCAGCTGTCCACATGATGTAAAAGAAAATGGGACTCATCAAACCAGATGACCTTCTTCCATTACTCTAAGGTCTAGTTTCTAAAACCGTGTGCTCATTGTAGTAATTTTTTAATGTGGGTTTGCAGCGCTTCACGACCATCTACTGTAATTGAGTAGATATGAAAAGAATATATTTTACAATTGTTAGATTGGGATGGATACAGCTCATAACTACTATGACATATTAGATATTTCTCCATATTTACAATATAACAATATAACATTAAACAACTGGGACCTCATTTAGAAACGGTGCGTACACCAAAAAATGGGTCTGACAAGTAGACAACTACTTGCAACTGCATCATCCTTTTTATTTCTTTCAGCTCATTTGTCAGTAATTCGACTGCTGTAATTGTATTCATTTGCGTTTGTAACCCAGCATCTGTGAGAACACAATCTCCGCTGAAGGTGCATGGGAATATAAAATGGTGGCATTTAAATCTATCATTAATACAGTCTGAGTTTTGCTTTCAAATTTTATGCCTATTATTAAAATAAATAAATTTAGACATTTGAAATAAAGACACATATGCTGTTGTCAGCAAAAAAGTGGGGCAAAAAAGTATTTAGTCAGCCACTGATTGTGCAAGTTCTCCTACTTAGAAAGATGAGAGAGGTCTGTATTTTTCATCATAGGTACACTTCAACTATGAGAGACAACATGAGAAAAAAAAATCAGGATATCACATTGTAGGATTTTTAAAGGATTTAATTGTAAATTATGGTGAAAAATAAGTATTTGGTCAAAAACAAAAGTTTTACCTTTGTTGGCAATGACAGAGGTCAAACGTTTCCTGTAAGTCTTCACCAGGTTTGCACACACTGTAGCTGCTATTTGATATTGCATATTGGAACATGATATTCTCCCAATCCTCTTCTGGATCATTTATATGCTCTCTGGCAAACTTCAGATGGGCCTGGACATGTACTGATTTAAGCAGGGAGACACGCCTGGCACTGCAGGATCTGAGTCCCTCTTGGTGTAGTGTGTTATTGATGGTAGCCTTTGTTACTTTGGTCCCAGCTCTCTGCAGGTCATTCATCAGGCCCCACCGTGTAGTTCTGGGATTTTTGCTCACTGTTCTCATGATCATTTTGACCCCACGGGATGAGATACAGTTTTCTTCCTGTTATCCTTCGACAGCTCTTTGGTCTTGGCCATGGTTGAGTTTGGAGTCTGACTGTTTGAGGCTGTGGACAGGTGTCTTTTTTACAGATAACGAGGTCAAACAGGTGCCATTAATACAGCTAATGAGTGGAGGACAGAAGAGCTTCTTACAGAAGAAGTTACAGGTCTGTGAGAGCCAGAAATCTTGCTTGTTTGTGGGTGACCAAATACTTATTTTCCACCATGATTTACAATTATATTCTTAAAAAATCCTACAATGTGATTTCCTGGACTTTTTATCTCATTTTGTCTCTGATAGTTGAGTTTTTTGCCCCACTGTATGTATACACATTCCTCTTTTTCACTCACCGTGCCACTTGAAGGGTTCTACTGAAGCCATTTTCGCAGGAAGTGATGGTGAATTTATGGGGGTATTTACTCCACCAGTTACATTTAGACTCTGCCTGTGAAGCAATTCGTTTCGTATCGATTTTTAGGTTTGACCACTTTTTTAGTCTGCAACAGTACGGCTTCTGAAATTAACACTACATGTTGCCACTCAACAACTTGCGTTTGTTGGCGTTGCCACTACCGAGCCAACCAACAACACATTATTTCTTGCTTCGATCTCCGAAACGACAACTTCCACCTCACATTCTTCAAATGTTTTGCCTTCCATTCCTCCACTGTCATCACTATCTCAATCATAAATGAATGGCACATGCTTTGTTTAAATATTCATGAGGTAATTTGCATGAGGCATATATGGATAAGAGTGGCTGGTAAGGAGGTGGAACACGAATCTTGTTCACCTACACACATTTTAAAGTAGATCATTGTGATTTATAAAGAGGAAAAGGCGTACAGGTGTGCGTATGGAAGGTTTTATTGATCTCAATTTTTTTGTGCGCATGCCATTTCCTGGTTTTGTGCGTTTTAGAAATGAGGCTCCAGATGTTTGTTGAGATTAAGTGCGATTGACAAGCTGGGCAGGACATTCATTTATTCATTCTCAGCCGTTTGATCCTTGTCCGGATCATGGGAAAGCCGGTGCTTAGCCGGCGGCACAGGGCGCAAGGCAGGAACAACCATAGACAGGGCGCCAATCCATCATAGGCCTGGCACGACAGCGAATGTAAAGTTATGTGGGTAGACTTCCAAAAATAAAGACTGGTGGAAAACTGATCTTTCAAATAATTATAAGCCCTTAGTATAGGAGACAAATGTTAGTGTCACAAATGTTGGAAATCAGAAGGAATAAGTTGCTACGGCTGATTAGATGCTAGGGGTGCAACGATACAGAAATTTCACAATGCGATACATATTGCTGTTTTTGCACCACAATATGATATGTTTTTGATACAAAATTATGAAAGAAATTTTATGTTAATTCCCTTTTTAGTGTAGAGATCAAAGAGGTCAATGCAACTTGGAACATGGCTTGCTTTGCTGGGGTTAAAAAGAAAATCACCAAGGAGCTCTGCCATTGCTGATTTCTTTTTTTGAAGGGCATGGTCCTGGCACCTCAGGGTCCAGACTCTTTTGAAGAATTTGTCTCCATGTTCTCTCTAGCTCTGCCATATTGAGATCAATTATGAAAACTTATTTATTAAATTTGAGTTTCTATTTCCTCACATTAACAAAAGCAGCATCAAGCTTACATGTTTCTGTTATGGTTCGCCATGTAAAAATGAAGGCGAACCGTGAAGAAGTAAAAGGAGCAGTTAGCTCCAGATGGAAAGGGTGAACCAAAATGTAAATAAAATAAAAGAAACAAAATATATAAAAAGAAAGTGAAATAAACCAATAAAGAAAACAACCTCAGTGGCTGAGGATCGAACAACAGACAGCCGCACCGGTTATCAACGAGTTAACTGAACACGCCACTCAACCACTGAGGAAAAACCAAATAGAAACATAAGCGCCCCTATTCAGCAGTACGCTAATGACGTGGCTCCGCTGCACAATTGGCGTACAGGTATGCACATGCGCAGAGTGTTGGAAGCCCGAGCGGAGCGGGCGCGAAAGCGTGCCATGGGAATTCCTTAAAAGCACTAGAGGGAGCATGGCACGGACACGGGGAGGAAAAGGACGAGATTGAGAATCAGCTCAGCATCCTTTTCTGAGGAAGGAGGAACAGTGGGTGAACTCTAAAGTTCTTAATCCAGCTGTCCGATCTCACCCACATGGGTGGCATCACCATTGGAGTCTAGCTCCTCTCAAAGTTTTTTTCTTATGAATCTCAGGGAGTTTTTCCCTGCCACTGTCACCCCTTAAAAGAGAGTTTTATACATTTAAAGCCAAAGGTCTGAGACCACTAGTGAAAATACTGCTATTTTGGTCTTTTATAAATTTTATAGTGTTTTTTTTTATTATATGGTCAGCATAGCAATTTGAGTGAATCTGACTGTCATTTTTCTCCACAGTCACCTGACCTAAACCCAATAGAGCATTTATAGGGTTAACTAAAGCCAGAGAAAGCCAAGCATGTGCAACCGTGCTGTTGGAAACACCATATTCCATACCGTACTTAGCAGTGCTATATGGGATACAGTAGTGTACCAGTTAGGGGTGGGTATTGGAAAGGACTTTGCGATACGATACGACTATATCACGATGCATTACGATACGATGCATATTGTCATATATTTTTAAATACCACTAGTGGAACTGATCACTGCCACGGAAACAGCAATCCGCAACAACAACATTGCGGACATGGAAGCAGAAGAACCTGGAATTAAAGTTTCAGCCTGCCTTAGCAATGCAACGCCACCGCCGTCTAACATCAGCAGAGAGGAAAGGAATGCACTCACGACTCTCAGTAAGGATAATGACACCATCATCCTTCCAGCGGACAAAGGCATGTGCACTGTTTTATTAAACCAGACAGACTATCATGAGAAAGTTATGACTCTCCTTAGAGACACTAACACTTATGAGCCCCTGAAACGAGATCCTGGTAGTGGGTACAAGAAGAGGGTGATAGATTGTCTGAAGGTTTTAGAACAGGACAAAGCGATTGACCGGCCTCTGTACCACAGATTATACCCAGGGGAGGCTACACCTAGTCTGTATGGTTTACCTAAGATACATAAACAGGATGTGCCATTGCGGCCCATTGTTGTGTATGATCAAACTCAGTCACCTACAACATCGCCAAGTTTCTGGCATCGATCCTCAACCCGTTGGTAGGCAGCACGGTCATCACATCCAGAACACCATGGATTTCGTGGATAAGGTGAGGGACGTCATTATGGAGAACGGATGAAACAATGGTCTCGTTTGATGTCACAACTCTCTTCACGTGCGTTCCAATTGCTGAGGCAGTAGAGGTAGTCTGAGTGAAACTACCAGGATGGACCCCACTTTCAGCAATAGGACCACCCCTTAACTCGGACCAGGTGTGTTTGCTTCTGGAGCTGTGGTCTTCAATCCACCTATTTCACATACAGAGAGCAGTACTATAGGCAGAAACATGGGCGCCCATGGGCTCCCCAGTTTCACCCATCGTGGCAAACCTGTATATGGAAGAAGTGGAAAAGAAGGCACTAAGATCTATTCAGGAACACCACCCAGCCATTGGTTCAGATATTGTGGATGACACCTGGGTTTAAAATTTAATCTCAGGAAGTGCCAGATTTCACCGACCACCACATCAACTCAGTAGACAAACACATTAAGTTCACACAGGGAGGTTGGTTCAGATATGTGGATGACACCTGGGTTAAAATTAAATCTCAGGAAGTGCCAGATTTTTCACCCGACCACATCAACTCAGTAGACAAAACACATTAAGTTCACCAGGGAGGATGTGAAGAACGGCAGGTTAGCCTTCTTGGATTGTGAGGTTGTGATTGGAGATGGGGGGGACGATTGAAAGTCGATGTTTACCATAAGCCAACACATACGGATCAGTACTTAAGGTTTGACTCTCATCATCCACTGGAACACAAACTAGGAGTCATCAGGACACTGTACCCACCGAGCAGACAGCGTCCCCCACTGACACAGCGGCCAAGGATGGAGAGAAAATCTCACATTAAGCAGGCCTGGGCAAATGTGGTTATCCCGAACTGGCCTTTGTCAAAAAGCCGGTAAGACGCCCAAACAGTGCTCCAGCAGATCGACGAGAGGAGAACAACAACCGCAGTCTAAGCGTTTAAACCAGTGGTGATTCCATATGTGGCAGGAACATCAGAACAATTGAGACACATATTTGCCAAACACAGCGTCTCAGTGGCTTTCAAACCCAAAAAACACGCTACGCCAGAAACTGGTCCACCCCAAGGATCGGGTCCCCCAGCACAACAGAGTAATGTAGTGTACGCTGTGAAGTGCCAGGAGGATTGCCAGGAAATTGTACATCGGGGGAGGAAACCAAGCAACCACTGGCGAAACGGATGGCATAAACATAGAGAGCTACCTCATCAGGTCAGGACTCTGCGGTTTACAACCCACCTACAGGCCAGTGGCCACACTCTTTCAAGGATGAAGACGTGCAGATAGGGAGGAACGATGGTTTGAACGTTGAAGTAAAAGTACCATTTTTTGGTAAAAATTGAACGTCCATCCCTGTGAACCGAGGAGGGGTCCTCAGAGTACACCTCTCACCATCTTACAATGGAGCCATCACAAGCCCTTCCCAAATCATGTGTGAATGGCACACGTGACTATTGTCGTTAATGGCTATGTCAATCTGCATATTAAACTGATCACCGGTCCCATTGTTATGCAATGGTGCTGGTACCAGTCGTTATGCAAAGGTGCTGTATATAAGATTGGGGAAGTTTTCCAACTGCTGAGACTGAAGAAGTCACTTAGATGAGTGACGAAACGTTTCTCCAACAAAATCTATGTCCAGATGAACAGATTCAACTTCTTGGATTGTCATACATTGCGATATTCCACATAGTTCAGTGCAAATATAAAAACAGATGAAACTGATAAAATCAACGGACAAACTGAGTCAAAACACTGTACTGCGACATCTACAGGAGGGGAGATGGTAGTTTACATCCCATTTAAAATGTGTTTTTTCTTCCTTCCAAGACACCTATACTTTGAGCTGAAAATATATGTAGTATATCACAAAAATAAATATCACGATATATTGCTGTATTGATTTTTTTTTTTAGCATAGCCAAAAAAATTGTACCAAATACTGTGTGACACTCGCTTAGGGATAGCACACACATGCAGGGAGTGGATAAGACCCAAGGTGGGGTTTATTGAAAACAATGACCTCTGGACAGTCCCAGGCACAGGCAACCTCTGGACGGTCTCGAGCACACACGACCTCTGGATGGTCACGGACACAAACGACCTCTGGATGGTCACGGGCACAAACGACCTCTGGATGGTCATTGGCACAGATGATCGTTGGACGGCAGAAGGCTGGTGAGCTGAACCCTTGGTGTAGACAAGCTGAACAGTGGAGCTACGGAAGTGCTTGGCTCATTCTTCCGGTGGGTACTAGTGCGTTGAGCGAGTGCTGGTTTGAGCGAGTGCAGGTGGCGTTTATTGAAAAGAACTGGTAAACTAAATTAACAAAACGAGTCACGGACTGGAATACGGACGAGGTGAATTGGGAGAGAGGAGATCCGAAATCGACGGTAGAAAGGAAACGAAACTAGGTAAGTGCACGATAAGCTGGGCTCGATAAGAGGTGCGTGAAGCAGGAGCTTAAAAATGAGGTAGAAACCATGTGACTTTGCAACCAGACTAGAGAGTGAAAGGGTATAAATAGAGGAAAGGAAACGACTAGAAAATGAGAGACAGGTGCAAGTGCTTGGAAGGTAAAAGAGAAAGAAAGTGGTAGAAGGTGGGCGTGGTGTGCAGGTGTGGGTGTAGGTGTGACATACTGGCTAAATAGCCAAAATACTGCAGTGTTTGCCATACATTAATGTATTTAACATCAACATTTACTGCCATATATTGACTATCTGTTTTTTAATTGACTTTTTGTAATTTGTTAGCTGTTTTTTTTTACTACTTTTTTTACTTCTTTACTACTGCTACTCACACACACACACACACACACACACTCAGACACAAACTTGTATGGAATTAGAAACTGTCTTTTATGTGACAGTGCAACATATTTCCTGTTGTATTTGCAATCTGAACAGGTGTTTCAGAGGAGAGCAGGGAACTGAGAAGAAACTGTGAAATGTGGTATGAGAAACTAGCGCATTTAAATGTGGAGGCTGCACTGAAAAGACTCACTTTTTCTTACTCTGCTTGTTTAGAGAGACTATGCTGTTACGTGAGTCATTACAACAACCTTACAGCAACAGATAATGTATGTGGCAAGGTAATATATTGGTTAGGTAGGTTAATTACCTTAATAATAAGGATGAGTCATTATGCGGACATTATGTGGCACATTCCTATATGTATAATTTAAGTGCCTAGTCTCTTTTTTCATGGCTACATAGGAAGTGCAGTCTTTTTTGATTAAGCACCTGTTTACATGGACTTCATGTAACTACGTGTTGCTGTCTCTGGGAGAGGTGGAGCTGACCTGAATGTTGCTTTATGTCGACTTTGCTTGTACAATTCCCATTTTATACACTGCAGAAGCTCAAAAAAGGTTCGATTGTATGAAATTGAAAATGACCTGAACATTTTCTGGCAGATCTAGTAGCAGTTCAGAATTACATTAACCTCATGACATTGAATTCTAATGGGGTCTGTTTTTAAAGGACCATTAAAACACCTTTATTTGTGTGACAGCACTCAAGGAGATTTTGAACTGCGATGTAATCCACTTGCGCCACACTGTGCCACGAGGCCAAACTGACCCCAGATCAGGGACAGCCTACCACAGGACTCGTCACACTTCATTCCTGCCCCAGTGAATCCAATCAATTACCTAATTTTTCATTAATTTCAAGATAGCATTTTCGCCTGTTCTAATTTTACTTCTCTTCGCCAGTTAAGACCGCACCAAGGTGACTGTCATGCTTTCTGTATATGCAATTACAACACTGTTACAACTTCGGCATGGCAAAACATGTGTTCAGGCATGTCATGGTTGAGCGTGGAATGGAAAAGATTCACCGTGGGATAATGGAATAATGCATTCATGCAAGTTTTGGATCACTTATTTAGGTCTAAAATTGATTCCATTAACATTTGATATACTCTGTGCTTCAGCTACTAAGTTATTCCACTGATGTAGTTGCAGCTGAGCATATGGAATTTCTCACTTGTAGTGATCAATTCCCCCAGTGGGGAATTAGGGGTGGAAATGACGGTGCCGGACCCAAGCCCGGATAAATGGGGAGCATTGTGTCAAGAAGGGCATCTGGCATAACACCTGTGCCAAGTCTAATTTGTGGATGGTCCACTGTGGTGACGCCTAACGGGAGCAGCCGAAAGAGGGTTTTTTTTGAGTGTCCGACAGAGTGATAAGTGTGAAGCTGAAAACTGAAGGGGTGATGATGAACCTCATAAGCACATATGCTCTGTAAGTGGGTGTGTGAGATGGAATTAAAATTTCTGGACTGAATTCGGTGAAGGGGTTGGAGAGGGTACCCCCCAAAAGATTTTTTGAGTGATTGAAGCCGACTTCAATGGGCAAGTTGGTGAAGGAAGAGAGGTGATGAGGACGGTATGTGCAGTCTCAAAGTCTCAAGGAGGGGACTGTAGTATGGCAGATAGTGGTGAACTTTGCTAAATAAATGGAAATCACTGTGGTGAATACATATTTTAAGAAGATGGAATAGCACAGGGTGATGTATGCCCTCTGCCGGAGATTCAACCTGAAAGAAACTGGATGGACTGTAAGCTGATGGCAGGGGAGAATGTAGCTAGACCTTATTGAATGATCATTGGTTGGATGACTGTGGACGTGAAGCAAAAAAGTGAGGGCTAAACCAAGGATCAGGAGGTGGAAGGTGAAGGAAGACCATTTTACGAAATTCATGCAAGAGGCGAGACGGGCACTGGAGAGATGCTGGAAGACTAGGTTGGACTAACTACTGCAGAAGTGGTGAGGAAGGTACTTGTGTGACATCTGGACAGAGGAAGGAAGACAGGAATACTTGTTGTTAGAATGTGTACGGAAGAAAAGGTTGGCAAATTAAGAATTGAGATAGTCAGAGAACTAAAGAAAGGAAAAGTGAAGCGAGAGGTAATAAAGACTAAGGAAATGGTCTATGATGAGCTGAATGAGATGTTGGACACTAAGGAAGGAGAAAAGTAATTGTACATGTTGACCTCGCTTGGAAGGATGTACAACAGGTTAGGCTGATAAATGACACCAATAGAAAAACACTGACAAGCGATGAATATATATTGAGAAGGTGGAAAAGTACTTTGAGGAGCAGGTGAATGAAGAAAATGAGAGAGAGAAGATTGGATGACTTGGGAGATAATGAATCAGGAAGTGTTGTGGATTAGGCAGGACGGACTGAAGAAGAAGCTGTGAAGAGAATGAATAGTGGAAAAGTGGTTGGCCCAGATGAAATACCAGTAGAGGCTTTGAGTTGTATATGAGGGATGACACTAGAGTTCTTAACTAGACTGTTTAACAAAATGTTAGAAAGTGAGAAGATGTCGGAAGAGTGGAGAAGAGTAAAGGTATAGATTTTAAAAATAAGGATGATTTCCATTAACTATAGACGTATAAGGTTGATCAGCCACAGCATGAAGGAATGGGAGAGTTAGGGTTGCACCGATGTCACTTTTTTACTACCGATACCTTGTTGAAGTATCTGCCGATATGAAGTACCGATACCGACTCTGTCTAACTTAACTACTATATATGTACCTATAAGTCTTGATATTTACAGCGTGATGCTTTTTATAGATTGGTGTGCCATTATTTTGGTAAAAGTAGATATAAATGAGATATAAATGAGATATAGTAAGCTTGAAATAATAGTATTTCCTGGTTGAGTTTGAAAAGTTTTAGAGCCATGAAAAAATACATTTTGTCATAATGCAGTAAGCATAAGTAGGGAAGCATAATCTTACTAAGCTTTTTAATTGTTGGTTATATGTCCATTTCAGCCATCCCTCAAAATACTAGCGTTACAGATTTTCTAGCAGGCATTTTGCTACTGCTCATCTCAAGCGAGAGATAATTCCTCACCACTGACATGCTGCTGCCTTTGGTTACACTTGATCTAGTGGCATGTATGTGCATCAGTAACTGCTTCATGGTATCGGTGCTCTGTATTGCCGATACCAATACTTTGTGTAAGTGTTAGTATCGGCACCGATACGGTATCGTTATCAGCGCAGCACAAGAAAGAGTAGTGGACACTAGGCTGAGGGGAGAGTTTTGTTTCATGCCAAGAAAGAGGACTGCACATGATATTTGCTTTGAGACTGTAGATTGAGCAGTATAGAGAGTGCCCGAAGAACTTTCACTGTGGGTTTATATGAGTTTTGTATGAGGAAGTCATGATTGGCAGAGAAGTACAGTGGTGCTGGAGGTTTGTGAACCCTTTAGAATGTTCTATATTGCTGCATATATATGACCTAAAACATCATCACATTTTCACACAAGTCCTAAAAGTAGATAGAGAACCCAGTTAAATAAATGAGACAAAATATTATAGTTGGTCATTTATTTATTGAGGAAAATGATCCAATATTATATATTAGTGAGTGGCAAAAGTAAGTGAACCGTTGCTTTCAGTACCTGGTGTGACCCCCCTGTGCAGCAATAACTGCACTTAACGTTTCCTGTAACTGTCTTGATGCATGCTCAATAATCCAGGTAAGAAAATCCCAGAAGTCGAATCTGTTCATCTGGACATAAGGTTTTGTAGGAGAAACATTTCCTCACTCATCTAAGTGACTTCTTTAGTCTCAGCTAGTTGGAAAACTTCCTGAATCTTATATACAGCACCTTTGCATAACGATTGATACCAATACCATTACGTAACAATGGGACCGGTGATCAGTTTAATATGCTTCATGAACTGTGTCTTATATCCACCTATTTCACATACAGAGGGCAGTACTATAGGCAGAAACATGGGTGTGCCATGGACTCATGAACATGAACATTAGCCAATTTGAGAGAGACCTTCAGTTGCTTAGACGTTACCCTGTGGTTCTTTGTGACCTTTCAAACTATTACACGCCTTGCTCTTAAAGTGATCTATGTTGGTTGACCACTCCTGGGGAGGGTAACAATGGTCTTGAATTTCCTCCATTTGTACACAATCTGTCTGACTGTAGGTTGGTGGAGTTCAAACTTTTTAGAGATTGTTTTATAATATTTTCTAGCCAGATGAGCATCAACAACTTTTTTCTGAGGTTCTCAGAAATCTCTTTTGTTTATACCATGATACACTTCCACAAACTTGTGGTGTGAAGAGCTGACTTTGATAGATCCCTGTTCTTAAAGTAAAACAGGGTGCCCACTCACACCTGATTGTCATCCCATTGATTGAAAACACCTAACTATAATTTCATCTTCAAATTAAGTGCTAATCCTAGATGTTCACATGCTTTTGCCACTCACTAATATTTAACATTGGATCATTTTCCTCAATAAATAAATAAATGACCAAGTATAATATTTTTGTCCCATTTGTTTAACTGGATTCTCTTTATCTACTTTTAGGACTTGAGTGAAAATCTGATGATGTTTTATGCATATTTATGCAGAAATATAGAACATTCTAAAAGTTTCACAAACTTTCAAGCACCACTGTATGTGAGGGTGGTACAGGATATGTATGAGGACAGTGATGAGGTGTAAGGTAGGAATGACAGACGGGTTCAAGGTGGAAGTGGGATTGCAACAAGGATCAGTTTTGAGCCCTTTCTCATATTCACTGGTGATGGACATGCTGACAGAGTGACATCAGACAGGAGTCTCCATGGATTATGGTGTTTGCAGATGAAACTTTGATCTATTGTAGGTATACCTCCTTGCCGAGTGAGTGAAGACTGTTTATAAACTCCAGTAGCACTGCTGTGTCTGATCCAATCGTACAAGTATAACACATACAGTGGGGCAAAAAAGTATTTAGTCAGCCACTGATTGTGCCTTTCTCCTACTTAGAAAGATGAGAGAGGTCTGTAATTTTCATCATAGGTACACTTCAACTATGAGAGACAAAATGAGAAAAAAGTCCAGAAAATCACATTGTAGGATTTTTAAAGAATTTAATTGTAAATTATGGTTGAAAATAAGTATTTGATCACCCACAAACAAACAAGATCTCTGGCTCTCATAGACTGTAACTTCTTCTTTAAGAAGCTCTTCTGTCCTCCACTCGTTACCTGTATTAATGGCACCTGTTTGACCTTGTTATCTGTATAAAAGACACCTGTCCACAACCTCAAACAGTCAGACTCCAAATTCAACCATGGCCAAGAGCAAAGAGCTGTCGAAGGACACCAGGAAGAAAATTGTATAATTGCACCAGGCTGGGAAGTGTGAATCTACAACAGGCAAGCAGGTTGGTGTGAATAAATCAACTGTGGGAGCAATTGTAAGAAAATGAAAGACATACAAGACCATTGATAATCTCCCTCGATCTGGGGCCCCACGCAAGATCTCATCCCGTGGGGTCAAAATGATCATGAGAACGGTGAGCAAAAATCCCAGAACTGCACAGAGGGACATGATGAATGACCTGCAGAGAGCTGGGACCAAAGTAACAAAGGCTACCATCAGTATAGAATTTTCCGGTAAAAACTCAGCTAGAGGAAGAAGAATGCTGAGTTGCATCCCAAGAACACCATACCTACTGTGAATCATGGGGGTGGAAATATCATGCTTTGGGGCTGTTTTCTGCAAAGGGGACAGGACGACTGATCCGTGTTAAGGGAAGAATGAACAGGGCCATGTATCGTGAGATTTTAAGCCAAAACTTCCTTTCATCAGTGAGGGCATTGAAGATGGAACATGGCTGGGGCTTCCAGCATGACAATGATCCCAAACACACCGCTCGGGCAATGAAGGAGTGGCTCCGTAAAAAGCATTTCAAGATCCTGGAGTGGCCTAGCCAGTCTCCATACCTCAACCCAATGGAAAATTTGTGGAGGGAGTTGAAAGTCCGTGTTGCCCAGCGACAGCCCCAAAACATCACTGTTGTAGAGGAGATCTGCATGAAGGAATGGGCCAAAATACCAGCTACAGTGTGTGTAAACCTTGTGAAGACTTGCAGGAAACGTTTGACCTCTGTCATTGCCAACTAAGGTTATGTTACAAAGTATTGAGTTGAACTTTTGTTATTGACCAAATACTTAGTTTCCACCATAATTTACAATTAAATTCTTTAAAAATCCTACAATGTGTTTTCCTGGACTTTTTTGTCTTATTTTGTCTCTCATAGTAGAAGTGTACCTATGATGAAATTGACAGACCTCTCTCATCTTTCTAAGTAGGAGAACTTGCACAAGAAGTGGCTGACTAAATACTTTTTCACCACACTGTACTAACACAGCACCACCACATTAGTGTCACTGCAGTGCTGAGAACGATCCCCCACCCAAATAGTACCTGTTCTGTGCTGATCCTGTGGTGTCTTGGCCATTAGAGAAAAGAGTGAAGCGAACTTTAACTGTGGTAGCCACGACGGTTGTTATTCTCCCACGTCTTTCTAATTGTTTGCTTTTTGGTCTGATGATCACTGAAAGGGATGGTATCTCATGAGTTTGTCTGTGACTGTGTCTCTAAAATAGTCACATTAAGGTATGAAAATAAACATGGCTTGCAACATGACTTGCTAGGAAATAAAAATTAAAAGAACACGAAGATGATTAAATGATGAAGCAGAATAGCGGTGCAAGGTTACTAATGATTGAAAGATGGCAAATGTAAGTCGAAATGTACCACTTACTAAAATTCTTATGTCTCTATTTGTTTATTAGATTTTGCTTTTTTTGTTTACACTATGATTACATTGGTGAAAACATGTCTGGTCTGGTCTTGAGGCTGTGGCAACACAGAAATAATGGCATTCTAATAAATAATGGCTTGCTTGGATTTTAATGACTGACAAAATTTGTAGTCAACAGTCTTAAGTTTCAGTTGGCACCACTCTGTAGCGCTTGCTACCTTTACTGCAAGCCAGCAACTCACTCTGTCTCACGCAGAAGCCCTAATGAGGAAGACGAGTGACAGCACCAGTCCATGGCTTCACTTTAAAATAAAATAAGCTATAGGCCAAATTTTGAATATTGTATAAGGCCAAGACAAATGGGTTTGCAAATAGTATTTTCATCAACCAGTGTTAATTTCGTCGACGAATGATTTTCGTCATAGTTTTCGTCAATGACCCTTTTCTGTTAACGAAAACGAGATGAAACTAAAATGAATGAAAAACGACAAAAACTAGGACGAAATGAATAGACATTTTTGTCAACGAATAAAAATGACATGAATGTTATGTGGGATCTTGAATCCCACAAGTAATTGCTGAAGGAACCCAAAATGCAGAGCAACAGACAGACCTGACAACGATGTAATGTAAAGAAGGTTTATTGTAATACTTGAAGCAGGTGAAAAGAGAGAGTGAGTGTGTGTGTGACCGGTTCTGGTTGTACGGAGCGCCGAGTCCAGGAAACCGGGAGGATGAGTGTGCGACGGGTGCAGCAGGAGGCAGAGTGGGGCAGCAGTGTGAGACTTGCTTCCAGCTGGTGAGGACCGTAGTGAAGCCGGGGGGGTGAGCCAGGGACGAGCCAGGGAGGAAACGGGAAGCGGGGGCTGAAGAGAGAGAGAGCTGGCAGTCAATATCCCCAAGGAAAAAATAAACAACGGCGTGGGAGCCAGCAGAAAGACTTCTAGTCTAAACTGCAGGTGTAGGATAAATCGCCTAGTAGAGGCAAGCATAATAACAACCAAAACCAGCGTGAGAGCTGAAAGCAGAACTGTTAATCACAGCGGAGCTATAAGCCAACGCAGTGTAGCAACGAGCTAAGCTAAGCTAAATGCTATCCGCTAGCGGTAATAACGAGCCAGTACCGGACAAGGAGCGGCTCGAGGAAGGGACTGGTTTAACCTGCGAAATATGAAAAGCGGAGTGAATACGCACATACTTAGGCAACATAAGGGGAACAGATGATGGATTAATTAACTTTTCCATGGTAAACTGGCCAATAAAATGAGGTGCAAGTTTCCTGGACATGACGTGCAGAGGTATGTTGCGTGCTGAGAGCCAGACACGTAGACTGGGACAGATGTTGCGACCTTGACGAAGGCTGCTCTGGTGACCTTCCAGGTTCAACAACAGCGGCGCAGGTGGCGAGCAACTGAGGGCACCACTACGTCTGATTCCTGGTACGGGAAGAGCAGTCTAGTGTAGCCCAAGGATGCCTCAAATGGGGAAAGGCCCATGGCAGAGTTGACCAAAGTGTTGTGGGCGTATTCTGCCCAGGCCAGCTGTGTGTTCTATTTCGTGGGGTCCTTGGCCGTGAGGCAGCGCAGAGTGGCCTTAATTTCTTGATTTGCCCTCTTGGCCTGCCCACTGGATTCGGGGTGGAATCTGGACGTTAGGCTCACCTTGGCCCCCAGGGCCTTGCAGAAGGCCCTGAACACCTGGGACACACCGTGGACCTTGAACACTTGGTCGAAGAGCACTTTTGCCATCTCCAAGGCCGTCAGGAGTTTTGGCAGGGTGATGAGCCGGAGCACCTTCGAGAATCGGTCCACGACGGTGTGGATAATAGAATTTCCATCAGACGTGGGGAGCCCGGTGATAAAGTCTGCGGCGATGTAAGACCATGGCCGCCCAGGTGTGGGGAGAGGTTAAAGCAGGCCCGCGGGGGGCTGGTGTGAGACCTTGTTGCAGACGCAGGTGGCGCAGGCTGCCACAAACTCCCGGGTGTGGGTATCCATGGAGGGCCACCAGAAATGACGTTGGAGGAGCTTCAGGGTCCGATGGTAGCCTGGGTGACCGGCAAACCGAGAGTCGTGGGCCCACTGTAGGGCTGCTGTCCGGGTTGAGGAGGGCACGTAGAGACGGTTGACTGGTCCACCCCCGGGGTCGGGTTCGCCCCACTGTGCCTTGCAGATAGTGCGCTGGATCTCCCAAGCCAGTTGGCCTACCAGGCAGCCGGGTGGCAGGACGATGTCTTTGGGCTCCTCGGGGCCCTTGGAGGCAATCTGGCATGACAGGGCGTCTGGCTTGACGTTTCGGGACAGTATGTCAGGGAGAAATTGAATCTTTCAAAGAATAGGCCCCACCTGGCCTGCCGGGAATTCAGACGCTTGGCTGATCGCATGTACTCAAGGTTCTGGTGGTCGGTCCAGACGATGAAGGGCTGTTCAGCCCATTCGAGCCAGTGCCTTCTTTCCTCGAGGGCCAGCTTGACTGCCAACAGCTCCCGGTTGCCGACGTCATAATTCCGCTCGGTGGGGGAGAGACGCCGGGAGAAAAAGGCACAGGGGTGTAGCAGGTTGTCCAAGGCTACACGTTGGAAGAGGATGGTCCCTACGCCGGTGTTTGAGGCATCCACCTTCACGATGAACTGCCAGCTGGAGTCGGGTTGGGCGAGGACCGAAGCCAGAGGAAGGCTTGGTTGGCCTCAACCGTCTACTGGAGGTGAGTTGGCTAAGGGGGAGCTGCCACCTTACTGTTGTCACGGATGAAGCGACGATAGAAGTTGGCAAACCCGAGGAATCGCTGGAGATCCTTCCGCCCCGAGGGTGTGGGCCACTCTGTGACGGCGTGGACCTTGGCCGGGTCGGCCTTGATGCTCCCCCTCTGAATGATGAAGCCGAGAAAGGACACCGTATCCATGTGGAAGTCACACTTCTCAGCCTTGACGAAGAGCCTGTTCTCCAACAATCAGCTCAGCACCTGTCTGACGTGCTTCTCGTGTTCGTCCATCAAGCGGGAGAAGATGAGAATATCGTCCAAATAGACAAACACGAACCAGTTGAGAAAGTCCCGAAGCACGTCACGAATGCGCACCAGGTGATAGGTGTACCTGAGGTCCAGCTTGGAGAATATGGCCGTTTCCTGGAGGAGGTCAAATGCGGAATTGAGCAACGGGAAGGGATAGCAGTTCTACTTAGTGATGCTGTTGAGTCCCCGGTAGTCGATGTATGGCCCAGAGGTGACAAGGATTGTCGAATGAGGCTGGCATCGAGGGACTCAGCAATATAGGCCTCCATGGCCTCCCTCTCCTCAGAGGAGAGTTGATACAGATGACCAGAGGGCAGGGAAGCCCCCGGGAGCAAGTCGATCGCGCAGTCATATGGCCTGTGAGGTGGTAGTGACTTGGCCTGGTCCTTGCTGAATACCCTCTGGAGGTCGTGGTACTGCCTGGGCACTCGGGAGAGGTTGCTCCTCAGGCTGAGAAGCGTGTGGGGAAGCCTTGGAGGCCGGAGGAGCCGAGAGGAGACAGTTCTGATGACAGTGGTTGCTCCAGCCAGTCATTTTCCCCTTCTTCCAGTTGATGACCGGACTGTGGAGGATGAGCCATGGGAGGTTGAGGACCAGGGGTGTCCGGGGCGATCTGATGACGGCAAAGGAGATCACCTCCTGGTTGTTCTCAGACAGAACGAGGGGAATGGGCTGCGTGCGGTGGGTAATCCTTGCTAAAAGTTGGCCATCCAGGGCCATGGGGCCCCCAAGACTTCCATCCTGATGCAGAGCTGGGCCGCCAAATCCTGATCGAGGAGGTTCTCTTCTGCCCCCGAGTCGATGAGGACGGTGTGCAAGGCTTCTGGAAGCTGCAGGATGGCCGGGAGGATGAAGAGCCCCTTGTTGCAGGTGGGGGAATTGGTCTTTGTGCTTGCCAGGACCCCCAGGCTCACTGACGAGTGACGTCTTTTGGCCATGCTGTGCAGGAGTTGACCATGTGGCCTGCCTGGTCGCTGTAGAGACAGAGGTCCTCCCTTATGCACCTCGAACACTCTGTGGTGGTCAGGCGGGTGTGCCCCAGTTGCATGGGTTCAAGTTCGTCGGCCGAGTCGGGGCGTGGAAGCCCCAGTCGAGGGGGATCCTCCAGAGCGGGTCTGGTGCGGGGAGACGAGGACGCCTGGCCGAACGGCTAGGTCTACCAACGCCTGAATGTCAGAGGGATCGTCACAGACCACCAACTCATCCTTGAGGTGTTCAGACAGCCCCGATCGGAAAGCCTCCCACAAGGCAGGCTCGTTCCAACTGGAATCCACCGCCAACGACCAGAACTCCAAGGCATAGTTAGAGACTGACTGGAAGCCCTGCCGAAGGGGCGACTCAACACCGCTTCACCATGGCTAGGGTGGTCAAAAACCGCCCTGAACCTGTTACGGTTCGCCATATTAAAACGATGACGAACCGTATTAAGCAAAAATATAAACGGATTGGGACCCAAATGCAGTTAGCTCCAGTTGGTAATTATAACTGAAATGATATGAATAAATAAAAGCAAATGAAATCAAATATATAAATAACTAAAGGAACTAAATAAAAGATACGATTAAACTAAATAAACTAAACTGCACACCGTACTTTAATTCAAAGCACGCTTACGACGTGCCTCCGTTGCGCAATATATGCGCCGGGTCTGCGCATGCGCAGCGTGCAGAGCCCGATCGGAGCTCCCACAAGCACGTGCAGCTCCACCGCGGTTTAAACATGGTCGCGGGGGCGTGGCACGGTTGCAGGGAAGTGAAGAGGACGTGGTTAGTAAACACTGCGTCCTCTTCAAACACAATCGGGGAATAAATATTCCCGATCGCGGTGAGGGGGTGTGACGGCGTGAGAAGAACGGCTGGGACAAAGGGAGGAAGCTGCCGGGGCAGCTCGATAAAAGCAAAAAATAATAAACAAAGGAATCGCTGGCCCTACTCTGACTAAGACCCTAACGTTACCGGGCGCCTCCTAGCGGCCTCACGTCTGAGGGACTTAACTCCCCCAGACTACCTCTATCCCTAGCAAAATAAATAATAAATAAAGGAAATAAAACAAGCCGTCAGAAACCGGTAATGCAGGCAGCAGCAAACGTGCCAGAACGTTCAAAAAGGCCGGGTGCATCAAGAGTCACGTGAGCACCAGTCACGTGACCGCGGGCGTAGGCAGTGGCAACCACCGAGTCCATAAGGTGTGTTTATATAGGCAGGACTCCAGGTGGCGCCACTTACCCATGAATGGCGGCCAGGGAGTGATTCTTAACAGAACCGATGAATGAATTCGTCATACGAGAGGTGATCTAAACCCCTCTGGGTGAGCGTGGCCTCAGCCCACGTTAAGGACCTACCCAGAAGGAGGCCAACAACGTAAAAGACCTTACTGGCATGGGAAGCAAAAGCCGTGGAGCATTTTTGCAACACCAGACCGCACTGCAGAAGGAATCACTGGCACTTGGTCAAGTCACCATCGTAAGGCTTGGGGTGCATGATAGGGGCAAGTTCCCACTGGCAGAGGCGGCCCAGTCGGGGCGTTCAGAGGGGAAGAGGAGTCCTTGATAGGACCTGAGACAAAGACGGTTTAGCTTAGTGTTAAGAGTACTGATTTGCTAGTTAAGCAAACGGTTGGACTCCAGGAGAGAATTTAGCAGTTTGTCATGTTGTTGGAGCAAGCGTGCTGACGGTCTAGGGCCATTTAAACCGGGAGTGGGCCAGCTGCCTGCTGATCTGCGGGTTACATACTGGCCAGAATCTGCTGTTACGTGGGATCTATGATCCCACAAGTAATTGCTGAAGGAACCCAAAATGCAGATCAACAGACAGGCCTGACAACAACGTAATGTAAAGAAGGGTTATTATAATACTTAAAGCAGGTGAAAAGAGCGCGAGTGTGTGTGTGTGTGTGTGTGTGTGTGTGTATGTGTGTGTGTGTGTGTGTATGTGTGTGTGTGTGAGACCGGTTCTGGTGGTACGGAGCACCGAATCCAGGAAACCGGGAGGACGAGTGTGCGACAGGTGCAGCGGGAGGCAGAGTGCGGTGGCAGTGTGAGTCTTGCTTCCAGCTGCTGAGGACCGTAGTGAAGCCGGAGGGGGGGTGAGCCAGGGATGAGCCAGGGAGGAAACGGGAACCGGGGTTCTGGAGAGAGAGAGAGAGAGCTGGCAGTCAATAACCCCAAGGAGAAAATAAACAACGCCGTGGGAGCCGGCAGAAAGACTTCTAGCCTAAACTGCAGGTGTAGGATAAATCACCGAAACTAGCGTGAGACCTGAAAGCAAAACTGTTAATCACAGCTAACGCAGATATAAGCCAACGCAGTGTAGTAATGAGCTAAGCTAAGCTAAATGCTAATCGCTAGTGGTAATAACGAGCCAATACCAGACAAGAAGCAGAGAGATTCCAGCAAGTTCTTGGAGATCGATCGGCGGTATTTAACAGGAACGGATGATGAAATGAATTGACAAGCAGGTGTGAACAGGGAGGAGACGAGGAGAATGGGAGCCAATCGATCTCTCTGGAAGCAAGCACACACACATACACGCCGCACTCGGAGAACGTAAACAATGAAGGTAAGGGAGCGTGGGAAAATAACAAAACAAACGGAAAACGGAGCGATCTCAGGCCGAACCCCAACAATGAAAGTGTTTGGCAGAGACGACATTTAATCAGATCTGATTTAGTTTGCGGCAGGTATGGACAAGTTAGGAAAAGATCCAATCATAACTTTAGTATATGTGGAAAGTTTGGTAGCAATCCAGTAAGTAATGCGGTAAGACTCGCACATTAGATCTAACCCCGGGACGATTGTACAACTCTCCTCTGTTCTGTTTCTCAAAGAAACTAACTGGACAATGTCAACACAATAGAGAAGGAGGAGAGTCGATATATGGGCACATTTCTCATTTGATGTCAAGGAAAACACAACTCATTGTAAACTGTGTGAGGCGCCATCTCCAGTACAAATAAGTTGAAACGACATCTGCAGGCACATCATCCTGAAACTGCGGTCAAGCTATCCGCACCTACATGGCAAATAAAGTAGGGATTAAAATGTTTTTTCAGTCTGCGACGTGGATATATTTTAATTTTGTCTTAAAAGTGTTCATATTATATTTTAAGAAGTATTCGGGTAACATAACTCCTTTTTATACTGTAATCATGAATAAATGCATATAGAGCGTGCATAGTCGATCTTCTGATCTTATATGTTTAATAAAGCTCATGACATATAATTTATTCCAACTTTATTCTATTCTACAATATCTCATGAGTGTCCACACTAAGTTTGAAGCAGATCTTTGATGGAAATTATGAGTTTTGGTGACCATTTTACTGTCTACTGTATTGTACTGGTATTATAATGTATGCATATAGACCCGAGCTTATATCTTAAATAGATCTTATAATATATCATTCATTCCAACTTGATTTTATTCTAGAATATCTGCTGAATGTCCACACCGAGTGTGAAGCAGATCTATGGTGGTAATTGAGTTATAATCACTTTAATGTATACTTTTATTATCAATGCATGCATGTAGATGTTTCATCTTAAAAGGGAAATGTTAAAAGAAGCATTTACGTATTGCGTAACGTTTCCATTTCATATTTTAGTCAACTAAAGCTACTGTAGAATTAGTCAACTATAATCTTATTATAATTACTTGACGAAAACAAGACTAAATCTAAAAACAATTCAGATGACTAAATTATGACTAAAGCTAAATTACGTTTTGTCAAAAGACTATGACTAAAACTAAATCAAAATTTGCTGTCAAAACTAACACTGGTACCGACTGATTTTTTTTTTCAATAAGATAATGAATGTTTGTTTAACGTTGCATCAGCATCAACAGCTATTCACAACAGGAGCAAGGTTACATCGATACTAGTCAGACACGTTCTTATTGGGCCAGTTTCGAGCAATAAATTAACCTAATGCATGTCTTTGGAATGTGGGAGGAAACCGAAGTACCAGGAGTAAACCCACATGGATGCAGGGAGGACATGCAAACTCCACACAGGCGTTGTTCAAGGTCGGGATGGAACAGTGGCTATTTGGAGGTGTGAAGTGACTGCGCTAACTGTTTGCACCATTGTGCCGATCGACTGGGGGTTGTGTATCAAATACTCACCTAACTGACTTCTCATGCTCATCACTTTCTGCTGAATTATTTGTTTTAAGATAAATCAAAAGCTTGGTATTTAAATGGATAATTGATTTCACATTTATTGAAATAGGCTTCTATTAGAACCCCCTCGTCCAACACTAGAGGGTGGCGTCGGTCCACTAATCGCCCCCTCGTTTACGGGAATCAGGCGCACCTGCTTCTCTGCGTTAAATAGCCACTTTTCGCGGCCGCCGATGCTGCACTGTTGCCTTAGGCTACGTTTGCTTAGCTCCCCTCGCTAGTACGCTCCTCGGAATCTCTCTCCTTTTCAGCAGGGTTACAGGTACAGGTGGTCCCGCAAAGGGGGCCACTTGAGTAGAGCTTAGAAGCTCAAGATAACCGTCATGGCCTAGTTATTAGGTAAGGAAAAGTTTATTCCCGCTCTGGAACGGAGTTTGGCCATCCAGAGTGTTTTTCTTCGAGCAGCTTCAGCGATTGCGGCTCCTCCGCACTTCTGCCCCTGTGCGCGCCTCCTTTACGCTCTGCGGCTTCCTATCTCGCGCTACCGCTGCTTTTTGCCAGTTTTTGGCCGCGTCGTGTCCTCGACGAGAGCTTTTGTGTTTGATATATTATTATCCTTCCCCGCTTTGCCCTGTAGCGGCCCCGCTTTTGCTTTTGAATTCGCTATTTGCGGTTCATGCGTTTGCAGTTCTTTTTACCCTCTTCTGTACCCTCTTCTGGCGCATCTGTAACGCATTCATCTCTGAACGCTCACTTCCTCAGTTCGAATCCAGCCTCCCACACTTCGGCGGATTAGCTGATATACCCTTCCATTCTCCCAGCTTAATTGTTACCCACACCATCTTATTCTTTAACTCGCACCCTACACAGCCTTTAGTAAGGGTGGCTTGAGTCTCCCTGCAATTGGGTCCTCACTCCATGCTTTCCTACTCGGCCCCTGTCCCATATCGTAACAGCTTCTGGTTTGTATAATGATAGTGATCAGGGGAGAAAAAGGTGATTTTTTTCCCGCCTGTGCCTTACCAATCTTTAGAATCTCTGGAATTTACAGTATTGACTCGTGCATACTTGTGTATACACTGCAAGAAACTGTTGCAGTTACTGGTAGGTGGGAAGATGCTTTACAAAAGGAACTTTTCAGCACAGAGACAACAGAGTGTGGGAATGTGATCCCCATGCATCTGTTCTTGAATGCTGGAGCACTGTCTGTTAAACCTGTGCATTCTGACCATGAGTATTGTATTGAGTGGTACCAGCAAGTGCATGCATGTTTAATAAGCAAACACTAGCACTGGCCTCAGATTTATTTCCACAGATGAGTTTACTTCTTCCACGCTGTCAGATCTACCACCCAGCACCACCCACTGATTGTCACCATGCTCGTGTGTGTGTGTGTGTGTGTGTGTGTGTGTGTGTATAAGTGTGTGTAAGTGTGAGATTTATATTGGCAGGGCAGGCGTGAGGGCTCTGGTGGCTTGCCCTTGTGTTGGAGAGGCTGCCTAAAGAATAATGTGGTTCATTTGCTGTGGCTTTGGCTGTCACTTTGCCCAATGCCATTATCTAAGACACACACACACACACACACACACACACACACACACACACACATACACATTCTGACAAATATATCTTTGTCTGAGTCATTTTGATAATCATACCAGAGACACTAGGCTTTCATCTTTCTTTCATCCGTATGTTTTGGGAGAACGGCAACATAAGCAGTGCGTGTGTGTGTGTGTGTGTGTGTGTGTGTGTGTGTGTGTGTGTGTGTGTGTGTGTGCGTGTGCAGGTGCTCGTGTATGTCTGTGTGTTAGATATAGTTAGAGATAGCAGTGACTCCTGAGAATGTCAATTGTTTTTGTCCAATGGAGACAACTGCACAGAAGCCTCCAATTCCCTTAACAAGTGTTGTGTCCTTTAGTTGAAAGCCTGGGGAAAGAAAACAAACACATGACTGCTCTCCTTGTCTGAGATATAGATTAGCCTCCACTTTCCATGTGCCACCTCTTAAAAATAGCACTTTTCCCACTGTATGGCACAGTGCTGTTGCTAATACAAATCCGTAGCCTGCTCAGGTACAGTACTCGTGTCTGTTTCCTATTGCACAACATCTCTGGATGCTGTGATGTGACCACTATTGATAGGAAAGAATGCGTAGTTCACCAAACGAAGCTTCCGGTGATTCACTTGAAGAAGTTCTTGATACAATGTTTAAGTCATTGTCCCCTTATGACCGAAACTATGAAGGTCCTACCATATTTCACAGTTCACAGCATGTTTTTGGTCAATAGTCTGTTTAGCAGACGCTCTTATCCTGAACAACTTTCAACTGGTACATTCATAAAATTCAAGCAGTTGTGGGTTAAGGGTCTTGCTCAAGGACCCAACAATGGTAAGCCCTGAACCTTCTCATCCATAGTCCAGTATTTTAACCACTAGGCTACCACAGTCTCAATAAATATTTACCTTTAGCAGACATCTTTATGCAGTGTGACTTACAACTGATGCAGTCTTACAACCCAAGCAACTGTTTGTCAAGGGTTTTGCTCAAGGACTCAGCAATGGCAGGGGGGATTTTAACCTTGGACCTTCTAGTCCATAGTCCAGTATCTTAACCACTGGGCTACCACAGTCCCCAAGTATAGTAGTCCCTGAGAGTAAAAACCTTTACTCTTGTTTATGCACAAAACTTCAAGACACGACTTGCAACAATTCCATATTGATTACATTCTAACAATTTGCAATGCATGAATTATTAACTGAATTAATTATTTCTGTAATATGCTTGGGAATATGAAGTGACTGGAGATTAATTTCAAATTGAGGGTTGTTGAAATGGTAGTTGATCTATTTTTTTTCTGTAGGTTTAAATTTATCTACGATGGATTATCGAGGAACTCAGCATGGAGAGCAGGTCTAAGGCAGACCTTTCTCTTTCCATTGTTCTCTCCGTTTGGCATTGTGGTTAAGTCTTTAGACTGCAACGACTATTTTACATTTTAGGTTCATTTCAGTCGTAGTGCACCTTTAATAGCTGGGTGCAGTGGATCAAACTCTTGAAATGAATGACCAAACATGGCACCTCCTGCTTCGTGGTTGTTTTTATTGATATAAAATATCAGAATCACCCACACTGTGCTGTTAAATGGGCAGAAGGGAAATAAATCTATGTTATTAAATGGCCTCAAGTGGTTAATGCAGGAAAAGTACAGCTTTCAGTACAGAGGTAAAGCCTGGGAGTTAAAATAAGAAAATAAACAAATAAATTAGGCAAAAGAGTAAAACCTGTGTATAATATATAATATAGTGCAGGATATTACTCAATTGAGTTGTATGCATGTTAAGTGAAATGTTCTATAAACTTCTTAAAGATGCTATAAGTGTTTTATAAGGTAAAATACCCGACAAGTGTCTGGGTACTTGGGATGGCACAAGGCTCTAATACGCCTGGCCAGCAGGACCACACGCTCTCTGGTTTGAGGCCTCGCAATGCGAGACACAGTTGGCTTCTTCTCCTGGATAGGAGGGTGGTTGGGGGACAACTGTTGACTGTATCCCACCTATAGGACCACAAATGAACAGGTATTAATTACATGGTGTATTAATTAATTACATAATTACCTTTTTCAGAACATGCTCATGACATGCTCATGTTTATTGCTGGTGTGCTTCAGGTGCAGCAGCTTATGTTTTTAAATACAATCAAGACTTGCCGCAGCATGAATCACACCTATCTCCTTGGTACAGCTTGTAGGTGTACAGTCATAAATTAGGTCATTTTGTTCCATGCACAATTTGTGTTGGTCATTCTTTAGTCCTTCATCAGTCGCAGTTTCTGTCCACACACTGCTTATTGGCTGGATATTGGCTTGATAATTGCCTGACTGAGCAGGTGTACCACGTCCACTAATAAAGTGGCAGTGAGTGTACATGTCAGTACTAACTCGTTTACTGTAATTCAGTAGAGGTTTTATTCTGTTCATTATTTTTCATCGGCCTAGGATTTGCTCACATGGCCACATCCTCACGCTATTATAAGTATATTGCATCTATTTATTCTCAGTGGATTTTTGATGTCTAATTAATCCTCCTGTCCATGGCAGATTAATAAATAATAATGTGTCTTGTTTACGTTATAGCCAAGGTGAGGATTGTGCTAGTGCAAAGATTGTATTTATTTATGTACTTATTTCATTATATATAAAAAATAAATCACAGTGCACTGACTCATTGTGGTATATTACCTTTTTGAACACCAGCCTATTACTAAAGGTATTTGCAAGGCTGTCTCTAGAAAATATATCTCTGAGCTTTCAAAGCCCTGTAAAATGAATCATGCATCAGCAGATTAAAATATTGCATGTTTATCCATTACAGAAATTGGTACTATAGTGAGCTTTAAGAGAGCCCTTTGTTAATTTTTTTGATGCACATGTACATTTAAACTATACCTGTCACAAACTGACCCTCCCTCCCAAACATAAATAAATAAATAATATTAAGCCCCTTTTGAACCAGTCACAGATGCCACTGCACTCAAAATTAACCTCTCTAGCACATGCCGGGATGAGAGCTGTAGCCCATTCCGTGATGAGAAACACTGTAATATATTTTTTTCATAATGCCTGCACTTTACACTGTCAGGGCAGAAAATGGGTTGAAGCTGTTTATTCTGCCTGCTTAGTTTCCCCCCATCATGCCTTTTAGATGCTTCCTGACGTGATGAAAGGGGATACACTTCATTTGGAATAAATTGGCTTGCTGTCTGGTCTGCTCTGATAAGCGACTATAAGGCGGAATTATTTAATTATATATGTATTTTTTGTGTTATGCTGATTTTAGGCTGGCCCAAATGTTTAGTTCTGGAATGCTTCCTGCCATCGTGATGTACCTCTGCAGGTTCACATCGGCGCAGCATCCAAAGCAAGCACTGACTTAACATTATTGCCATGTGCAAGCATTATCATGTAAGCCAACTTGCTCATATTCGAAAAGGGAGTTTCACACACACAGAAATAATTTATTTGAACTATACCTGTTCCTGCTGTCACCTCACAGCTCCAGAGATCCAGGTTTGAGGTTTTGCCCAGTCTCTGTCTGTGTTTGCGTCTGCCTGCTCTTCTTGTGTCCGTGTGAGTTGCCCCCGGGTTCTCCGGTTCCCACCCACATGTCCAAAGGCACACCCAAAGTGCACGCACCCACCCGCAACCCTCAACTGGATTAAGCGGGTATTGAAAATGAATAAATGAAAGATATACCTATTGGTTACTAATACAATTTAAGAGTAGAGTGTATTATGCCTGTGCATGCTCTGATTGCAGGAATAGCAAGGCTCATAAAAGACTAATACATTAGATTTCACTCTGAAATAATAATGGCATGAAGAGTGATTGTGGAATGTTAAAGGAAGAAATCTTGAAGTGTGTCTTCTTCTTCATGCTATGTAGCCTGACCCCACAAAATTCAGTAAATAGATGTGTACTACATTTATTAGGTTTATCTACAGTGGTTTTGAAAGTCTGTGGACCCTTTAGAATTTTCAATATTTTTGCAGAAATACAAACTTAAATATCAGATCACACAAGTCCTGAAAGTAGATAAAGAGAACCCAGTTAAACAAATGAGACAAAAAATATTCTACTGGATCATTTATTTATTGAAGAAAATGATCCAATTTTGCATAACTCTGAGTGGCAAAAGAATGTGAACCTTTGCTTTCAGTATCTGGTGTGTACCCCTTGTACAGGACTAGCTGTTGCTAAAATGTTTCCAGCGTGTAACCGTTGATCATCTTGGAGGAATTTAGCCCATTCATCCATACAGAACAGCTTCAGCTTGGAGAGGTTGGTGGGTTTTCAGACATTAACTGATTCTGCAACATTTGTATTGGATTATGGTCAGAACTTTGACTTGGTCATTTCAAAACTTTATTCTTCTTGAACTATTTTTTGGTAGAACTACGTGTGCTTTGGATTGTTGTCTTACTGCATGACCCACATTCTCTTGAGATTCAGCTTATGGACAAATGCCCTGCCATTTTCTTTTAGAGTCTGCTGATATAATTCATAATTCACTGGTTCATCAATGATGGTAAGCCATCCTGGCTCAGATGCAACCTAACGGGCCCAAACCATGATACTACCACCAGCATGTTTCAAAGATAAGGTTCTTATAAGATATGGTTCTGGAATATAGTGTTTTTCTTTCTTCAGATGTCACACTTTCACTAGAAGTGTCCAGTGGCAGTCATTTGGCTGCTGTGATGTCTTACCAGAAGCGGTGGGCTGTTTTGACTTACCTATAAGTGCCAGGCAGAGGTCATATGACCACAGTTGTAATGATATTCAGTTATTTGAGGTGATTACTAAGTAACACTTGGGCTGCTGGGTGATGTTATATACCTCAGTTCTTGACCACCTCAGAATTGATCACATTCAGTTCTCGGCACATTTTGACTAGAAAAACTTGTCTCGATTCTCATCATTTCCTCAGTACTTAGTGCACTTGCTTAAATTTGCAGTAGTTCAGCCATGTGACTTGTTTCAGCCAAAACTTGATTCACAATTCATAATTCATGATTCATGATTCAGTAATCAATGATTCAGTAAATCAGATTCACAATAGCCCTTGCTCAGAGAAGATCAGTGCTGTGTTTATTGTATTTTTCTTTCTTTTTTACACCTGCAGTACTGTATTCTTAGTGTAAATAAGTCTCCATGGGTCCTAAAAAATTAGTTTTTAGAGCCAACCGAAAGCAAAACTGGAAGTGAATGCTCCAGAACACAGGCTACAGTTATCTTACCGCACTGAGTTCACTAATATCGTAAGTGTTTCACTTTTAATGTTCAATACATTACTCACTAAATTACATAAGCCTTTTTAACACTTTATTATAAAATAAGTTTTGTGTTAATAATTTTGGCCAACTGTAGGTTAATGTAAATGTTAATGTGTAGTAGGCTCTGCTATGATAGAATATTCACTATAATAAACTACTGGTTCGTGATACATGTAGCTTATGATGGATTTGTCTGAATGTATCCCCATCATAAATCAGGGAGCACCTGTACAATACAGCTCCATTAATGCATATAATGCCTTATACAGTGTGGATTTTCTGGAGGTCTGGAACATGATGAATTCAATTGACATTTCCTTTTGGGAAAAATATGCTCGGTACTCGTTGTTTTCGGTTCTAGAAAAGTTTACTGGAACAAATTAACGACGAGAACCGAGGTACGTACTGTATTATGTTATAATAATAACATTATAATATATAAAACATATATAATGGATATTAATGAGTTAGCGTTAGATATACTAGAAGAAGTGAGACTGCTCACAAAACAATGTCTTCATCTTAATCCTGTTAATAAAATCAAGGACCATAAACAAATCCTAGTACCAATAGTAACAGCTACTGAAATCTGTGCGTCATGAAAAGCGACATGGATAGGTAAAAGCCTCAGGAGAACCTAAAATAAAATGGTAACATTGACAGCAATTGGCACATTTACAAGCTAGAGTTTCTACCAGATATGAGAAAGATTGCAGTGCTGCTTACTGTTGTGAGCCTGCAAATCATTGAAGTACACATACAACACGTTCTTGTTTAGAGAAGGTGAAAATATAGATAAGTTTGAAAATGTGCTCAAGAAATTTGATGCTCACTGCTATCCTAAAAAAACCTTATGAAAAGTATGTTTTCCGTTGTCAGATAAGGCAACAACAGGAGCCATTTGATAGCTTTTTGACTGACCGTAAGCTTATAGCACAGACATGCAATTCTGATATGCTAAGGGATTCAGTGATTCGCAACCAGATCGTCTTAGCCGTCAGTGATGAAAATATGACAGAATGTCTATTAAGAGAAGCAGAGTTAACCCTGGAGGGAGCCATTATGATATGTAAAGCAAGCGAGCTAGCCGTCCAGCATGTAAAGATATTCAATGACCCTGGTTTACTTATTGGTCCAGATGATGGCATGGCCATCGGTGCAATCTTCTCAGACAAAATTAAAAAAAGCATGGATAACAGCTGCCCAAAGTTGTAAATCAAAAAGAGGCATTCAGTAAGCAGTGTTCTACATGTTATGACAAAACTCATTTTGCAGAAGAATGCTTCTCGGTATGGAAAGATGGAAAGCACAGTCTGTGAATGCAACTGAAGACGATGATCTGAGTGAAACGTTTTTCGTTTTTATGCTGACATGTGAAAAATTACCTGAACCTACAAATAGTGTGCAGCAATCAGAGACTAAGCATGTGGAAAATCAAAGACAAATGATCAAAGACAGAGGGATAGTGCTACTAGAAGTGAATGGAGCAGTAGTTGCACTTGAGTCAGACACTGGGGCAAAAGCAAACCTCATTAGCATGTCTGACGTCAAAGCAGTGAGAGAAAAAAAAACAAAAAAAACATAGAAAATCAGTACTGCGAAAGACCTACAGTAGACAAGCAATTGATTGTCTAGGCACATGCAAGCTGAAAATAACCATGAAAGACAAAGTGCATCACTTGCTTTTCTCTGTCATTGCTCAAGGACTGGATTCACTATTGGAGGACAAAGTCTATGAAGATCTGAACCTGGTCAAAAGAGACTACCACATTAATAGTGATAGTCCAGATATGAACACAGCCAGTGAATCCGTTAAATGCTGTTGTGTGTAGTTTTTCTGATGTCTTCAAAGGATTTGCTCATCTACCACACACATACAAAATTCAGTTGAAAGAAAAAAGCACAGCCAGTAGTGCATCCTGCACGAAGAGTTCCTGCACCACTGCGAGCAAGGCTAAAAAAGAACTGGATAGAATGCCTATGCTTAGAATGATCAAGAAAACTGAAGGACCAACAGACTGGATGAACTCCATGATTTGTGTCAAAAAATGCAGATTTACTAGTATGTATAGATCCAAACAAACTTGATGAAAACACAAAGGGTGAGCACTACCAGATTGCCAAGCTTGAAGAAATCACGAGTGAAATGTCAGGTGCAAAATTCTTCACAAAACGTGATGCTTCACAAGCTTTCTGGCAACTGAGACTAAAAAAACTACAGCACCAAATACAGTGCCTTCAATATGCCATATGGTAGATACAGATTTCACAGACCTTTTGGGAATATGTCTGCTGATTTTTCATAGCGCTATAGCGCTGTCATTGAATGACTGGAAAGAGTTTGTGTGTACATTGATGGCATAACTGTCTGGGGCTTTTCATTTCAGGAGCATAATGACTGGCAATTCTTCTGCAAAGCATCAGATAAAAATGGACTAAAACTCAACAAGAGCAAATGCCAGTTTGGTGTCCAGGAAGTTGTAGGAGGCAAAGACAAGTCAAGTCAGACATATTTCTATAGCGCTTTTTACAGTGGAGCATTGTCTCAAAGCAGCTTTACAATTTTAGATTGTCTTCTAAATTATAAGGCCAGTCCCAAATTGAGAAAGCCTAGGGTGACAGTGGAGAGGAAAAACACCCTAAATGTTATAAAGAAGAAACCTTGGGAGGACCAAGACTCAAAAAGGGACCCATCCTAATTGGCTGGCTTAGATTTTATATGTAAGAATTAACCAAGATCATAGTAATAGTTTAAATAATCAGAAGCTAAGTAAATATTAACAGAGAGAACATATTTAAAAATGTAACAATTAAAATACTACAACAGATAGACTAACATTTTGGAGAAAATGAAATATTATGAAACAGAAATATAAAAGCTATAGCGTATAAGCCAGTAATGAATAATGAAGAGAAATTGGATAGAATAACATAAAAATATGCATATCGGCATTATATAGTCCGATACACAAAGTCACTTTAGGATCTCTGCAGGAAAGTATTGGTGACATGGCATCTCCAGTCGACTAGAGGAGGGAGAGAGTTGCTGCCCTTTCTGGTCTGAGTGGGGTCTCTGTGGGGCTGGAGCTGATAATGGAAGAACAGCTTGAGTGGGGCTGTAACTGGTACCAGAACGCAAGCTCACAGAGAAAAGAGAAAATGTAGTTAGTTACTACTTAGACTGCAGAGTCTGTTAACAGACCACGATTGACCCACTGATGCTAAATGTAGCATGAGACTCTGGCAGCACTAAGTATAACAGCACAGCTAGCTAGGGAAGAACCAGAAGGCAGCACAGCCAAAAGGAATCACATGAAACATCAGCAACCCACCTCATCAGCAATCAACAAACCTGAGTGATCGTACTTGAGAGGCAAGAATACATCAACCCAACATCCCATATCACCATAAGTCTCATTGATTACGATCCTTCCGGTGAACCCCCGCTCTGCCCTTAGTCTAAAGCAAGGATGTACAACCCTAGATCTCACACAGGGAATCCAGCCAGATCAAGAAAATGTCAGTGCCATGTTGAACATGACAAGACCAGTCAACAAACAAAAGGGCTACTGAACATCACGGTGATGGTAAACTTCATGGGTAAATTCATTCCCAGGCCTGGTTAAGACAAATGACTTCTTATGGACAGTCAACCATGAGTGTGAATGGCAATAGCTCAAAACAGCTTTGACCACAACACGTGCGTACCTTTGTTGGTACATCAAAGACCATCAGGATGTCAACAGATACCTCTAAGGATGGTCTAGGCACTGCTACTTCAGGTGGTAGGTGATCAGTGGAAACCTGTTCCTTATGCATCCAGAACCATGAGTCAGAATGCAGTTGCGCTCAGATCGAAAAAAAGGATGCCTTGGATTGATGTTCTGGCTTGAGAAATTCCATGGCTGTGTTTGGAAAGGTGATTGCAAAGGTATGACTTAATATAATTTATTCAGTATTTTTATTCTGTTTTTTGAACTATTATTACAGACTTATTTGATAAATTTGTTTTATTTTTACATACTGTATGTAAAATGTCACCCAAGGATGATAGGTACCTTTTTGAGTCTTGGTCTTTCCAAGTTTTCTCCCTTATAACGTTTAGGGAGTTTTTCCTTGCCACTGTTGCCCTAGGCTTGCTGAATTTTGGGATTGGCAATAGATATTAGAAGATAATCTAAAACTGTAAAGCTGCATTGTAAGATGTATATCTGTATCATTGAATAGAAATAAATCTGACTTGACTTAATCTACACTCCCGGTAAATACCTAGTGCTAGCAGATGCTCTTTCATGAGCACCAGCGTCCAGTTGTGAGTTCAAGTCATGAGTATCTTGATATTCATGTGAACATGATCTCTGCCTCACTTCCTGTCTTAAAGTCAAAGCAGGTAGTAGAAGAAATTGCATGAGACCCAAAGTTACAAGCTGCCATTGAGAACATGCAAAATGGATAGCCAGCAGGTTCTTGTTCACTGTACTGTACACATCAGAGGTGATCTAAGCTGTAGAAATGGTTTATTGCTGAAATAAAACAGTATTGATACAGGTAAGCGTTATTTAACAACCATCTGATCAACACAAACAAGTTGAAATTGGAAATCACAGCTGGTCAAATTAAAAAAAGGTTTAGCATCTGTATTTCTACTGCCATAAATATTATGTCATACTTTGATGCTTTTTTATATTTTTTAATCAATTTCTTTCCATGAATGTTGATTTACTTTGCATTAACGATATGAATAAGTAGGAACTACGTTATGTTATGGTCTGTGTTCACAGTACAAGCTCTGTTCCAGCTTGACCTACATATACTAAGACGTGCCGAGGGCCTGGTATTGTACTGCTGTAACTTCCTACTAGTACCTTTGCGCTGATTTACCTACTTAAAAGTTTAAAGTGTTTAATAGGTGATACTGCATTGCCTGTTGTGGAAATGAGTGTTTCTTCAAGTGAACTCATTCCCTCTTGGTTGTGTGCAGCCAGTGAGGTATGTTTATTTATATTTATATTCCATTGTGCATGTTACATTTTGGTTCTGCGGTGCGTGTGATTGTTAATGTGTGCTTATGACTGAGGAACCATTATGTTGCGTATTTCTTGGAGGAAGTGGATAACAGTTGACGCTTCAGCTGTTGTGTACATGGCAGCGTTCCACTCATGTTTTCAGAGCTGTCTCTGATGCGTTTATGTATCATTTGCACACAGTTTTATTGTGGCAATACCCTTTATATTTACATTACAGTAACATATAAAGACTATGGTAATGTCTGGTTAACAACCATTTCTATCAATGACCTGTTTCACAGAATGTAATGCGGTTGCTAAATGGCGTAAGCCTGTACCAAAAAGCTTGCTGAAAGACTTGCTGCAGAGAATTTCATAAAGGTCATCTTGGTGTTGAGAAGTGCAAAACACAGCCAGGAGACATTGTCTACTGGTCTGGAATCAATCAGGACATTGAGAGACTCATAAGCAAGTGTGAGACATGTCAGAAACGCAGAAATAAGCAGCCCAAGCTGTCTTAGCAACAGCACTGTAGGAAAAGGCCAGAGTAGATCTTTTTCATCTAATAGGTAAGAACTACCTGGCTGGCATTGCTGGCTGGCATTGATTACTATTCAAATGTTCTTAAAACAATGCTTTTCTCAAACACAGCAAGCTGTCAGTTCGTCTTTGCAAGACATGGAATTCCAAAATGTTTTAAATGATAAAGGTCCATGCTTGAACAGCATGTTGTCTTGACCATGTCTACTTGCCTAAATGCACTGAGTTACTGTCATGTGACTGGCCAGGTGTTAACAAGCAGCTGAACAAGTGTACCTAATGAAGTGACTGGTGAGTAGGTGTGATTACTGATAAATATACTGATAAGTGTGATTACTGAGTTATTCTGTTGACCAAATGACTTATGATGCGGTCGTTAGGGCGGGGTAGGGATCACACCTGGGCTATTGTTCTACGCAGTCAGCTGAATCTCTCTCCAGTTGAAATGGAAAAATGAAAAGTGGAGGTGGAATGAAGGTGCACCATTCCCTGCTTCAACAGGCTGTGTAAAAGAAAACAGCAATTCAAAATACTTTTACAAGTTGTGTTCTGTTTGAACATCACTGTTGTTTACTTTAGGATATGTTTTCATGTGTTTTCAGTAAGTAATAATTATTAAGAATGTAAGATATGTGGCATTTTATTTTCCATTAAAAAATGATATGTGGTAGTAAGTAGTAAGCTGTTCCTACGTTTTCTGTTTCATTTAGTTTTAGCTGAGATTCATCATAGATAGTGGTATTATACTCGTAGTATGAATACTTTTGGTCAAAGCATTCAAATGAAAGAAATTAACAATAGTCTATTGGGAGAACGGTGGGAGGTGTTACTCACAGGCTACTGGGCAGGCTGTGTGTGTGAATCCTTAAAAAGGGGCAGATCAGTCATTATCCTTTATGTGGTAATGCTTTTGGTAGTGGAAGTTTGTGAAACCCTTAGAATTATCACCAGGTTTTCACAGAAGTCCTAAAAGTAGATGGAGAACCTAATTACATAAAACAGACAAACGTATTATACTTGGACATTTATTTTTTGGAATATATTGATCTAATATTACATATCTGTGAGTGGTAAAAGTATATGAACTAATCTTTACGTGACTTCTTGAGTTTGCAGGAATTTTGCAAATGGTAAGACGTACATATTTCCAAGGTTGCTTTATAGGCAGGCATGGAATTCAGTATAATAACACAATTTGAGGCCATGTGGCTGGTATGAGGCTGTTCTGAGCATTGTATTCACAGCAGCATTTTAAGCCTATTCATTTTTTTTTTCCAAGATTAGATTAGATTCAACTTTATTGTCGTTACACATGTACAGGTACAATGCAACGAAATTTAGTAGCATCTAACCAGAAATGTCTGTCAGAGGGCAAGGTGGCAAAGAGACTATGGGCCGGGTGGGTGGAGTCTTTAAGAATACTGCGAGCTCACTGCAGACAGCAATTTTTTTGGATGTCCTCAACTGATGGAAGTGGGATCCCTGTGATTTTTGGGGCCATTTTTACCACTTGCTGTAGTGTCTTACGGTCTGCGACAGTGCAGTTTCCATACCAGACAGTAACAAAGCTGGACAGGATACTCTCGATTGCACAGTGATACAAGTTCACTAGGATGGTGGGGGACAGGTGTAGTCTCCTCAGTGTTCTAAAAAAAAAGATGCTGTTGAGCCTTCTTGACCAGACTGGAGGTGTTGGTGGCCCAGGGCAGGTCTTCCGATATGTGTAATTGAACTTGAAGCTGACAACACGTTCAACAGCCATCCCACAGATGTAGATGGGGTCGTGTGTCACCTTTCTCCTTCCTGAAGTCTACGATGAGTTCTTTTGTTTTATTGGTGTTGAGAAACAGGTTGTTGCTAGCACACCACGAGGTCAGATGCTCCACTTCCTCTCTGTAGGCCATCTCATTGTTACTAATGAGGCCAATCACTGTGATATCATCAGCAAATCTGATCATGGAGTTAGATTCATGAACAGTCCTGCAGTCATGAGTGAAGAGGGAGTAGAGAGATGGACCCAGGACACAGCACACTTGTGTCGAGTGTGATGGTGGTAGAGTGGATGCGGCCTGACCTAACATATTAAGGTCTGTTGGTCAGAAAGTCATTGATCCAGTAATGGAGGGAGGAGTCAATGCCCAAATCTCCAGGTTTAGTGAATAACTTGGCAGAGATTACTGTGTTAAACGCTGAGCTGAAATCAACAAACAGCATTCGTGCGTAAGTGTTTTTGTTGTCCAGTTGTGACAGCACAGAATGTAGTGTGAAGGAAACTGCATCCTCTGTGCTCCTATTTCTGCGGTATGCAAACTGATGCGAGTCCAGTGTAGGTGGAGGCAGTTCTTCAGTTGTGCCAAGACCAGCCGCTCAAAGCACTTAATAATGATGGGTGTGAGTGCTATAGGGCGATAGTCATTAAAGCACACTGGGTTGTAGTGGTTCTGTACTGGTATGATGGATGTGGATTTGAGGCATGTTGGTACAGCTGCCTGGATGAGGGACAGGTTGAAGATATCCTTGAATACTCCAGTGACCTGCTCCACGCATGCTCTTAGCACATGCCCAGGAATGCCATCAGGGCCCGCAGCCTTGTGTGCATTTACCCTGCTTAGTGCAGTGTAGACATCTGTGGAAGTAAGTTTGAGGGGCTGGAGGTCTGCAGAGGGTCTGGTAGTGGTGGCTGTATCTCCATTGTTCTTGTCAAACAGAGCATAGAAGTCATTCAGCTCGTTCAGAAAGGAGAAGTCTGCAGTAATCGGGGTGGAGTTGCTGGCCTTGTATTTACTGATGACCTGGATGCCCTGCCATATACGCCGAGGATCATAGTTAGTGAAGTGATCCTCTAATTTGAGCTTGTAGCAGTTCTTGGCTTTTTTGATGCCCCTTCTCAGATTTGCTGTAGGCGTGTGCGTCACCTGATTTGAAGGCCATGTCTCTGGCTTTCATCAGAAGACACACCTCCTTGTTCATCCATGGATTCTGATTTGGGTTCGTGGTGATCTTTTTCTGTCAATGTTGGTCTTAATGTAAGAAGAAGTGTATGTGTTTATGTCTGTGTGGGAACCATAAGTAGCCTGTGAAACAAATATGCTCCAGTGTGTGTATTGAAATCTGTCCTGAAGAATAGAGTCTGCCTATGCTGACCACACTTTGATGGTTTTTATTGATGGTTTCACACATTGTATTAGTGGAAAGTACTTAGGAATGAGAAACAAAGAAAGGTGGTCTGACTTTCCCAGGTGTGGGAGGGGGGTCACGGTGTAAGCTCCAGCATTGTTAGTGTAAATATGATCCAGAGTTTTGTTTCCTCTTGTGATACAGGAGACATACTGATGAAATTTTGGAAGTGCTGTCTTTAAGTTTGAGTGATTAAAATCACCAGCAACTATGAAAGCAGCCTTCGGGTGAGCAGTCTGCTGTTTGCTAATGGCTGTATAAAGTTCGTTTATAGCCAGCTTGGCATTAGCATCTGGTGGGATATACACAGCAGTTATGATGGTGGAAGTGAACTCCCTTGGCTGATAAAAGGGTCTACACTTAATCATGAAAAATTCAAGATTAGATGAGCAGTGTCTCTCAACAGTGGTAAAGTTTGTGCACCAAGCCTTGTTAATATAAATGCACAATCCACCACCTCTGGTCTTCTGCCGTTCTATCTGCACGGAGTGTGTAGCATCCAGCTAGCTTGATAGCATTATTAGGTATGCTGCCATTTAGCCACGTTTCCGTGAAGATCATGACATTACAGTCCATAAGTCTCTTACTGTGAGTGATGCGAAGTCATATCTCGTCCATTTTATTCACCAAAGACCGCACATTAGCAAAGAAAATACTGGGTAGTGAGAGCCGGTGCAGTGTTAGCCTTAGCCTAGCTAACCCTGCAACTAACGATTATTTTAATAATCGATTAATCGGTCAATTATTTTTTGATCAATCGATGAATCGGGTTTAAAAAAAAACTTTCCATGTCTTTATTCGGAAATATAACATTAAATAACAGAGCAAATAAGTGCTTACAATAAATGAATAATAATAATGAAATTTATTAATAAATAACATAACAAATTAAATAAATAAATAAATAAAATAACAAATTAAACAATAAAGAAAAATAAGTGCATCTCTGATGCAAACACTACATACAAACTCATTCACGCTCTTTCTTTAGAAACTTTGCATTGCAAGCCAAAAATGTTAGCATGTCAACATGCTCCTGGCTAAAGCTGGCTCTCTTTTAGAGACTATATTTCCTGCCACAGAAAATAAACGCTCAGACAGTGTTGAAGTAGCAGGAATGCATAAATAGGACTTGGCTAGCCTGGCCAATATAGGATATCTGTCTCTTAATTCCATAACTGTCATTACCCAGCTAACAAGCAAAAAACAGCATCAGCATACTGTGAGTGCGCCGTTACGTTTCCTCACCTCAAAACGGAACAAACTCGGGATATTGTGGTGACTTACGCTGTTGTTGAGCTACCTTCAACCTCATCGGTGACACCATGTTTGCGTTTCGAGGGCTGTATCATCACCGTGGTGCTCCTGTGCCAGGTCAGATCACTTTTGCAAAGCTTGCATGTTACACATTGTGTACTTGTGTGAAGTATGAAGTGCTTCGACACTTTTGAGGTCTTAAGCCGAACCTTCTTCTCTGCGTCGGTCATGTTTCATTTGTAGAATTTATTTAATTCTTAACGCTAACTTATTTTGAAGAATCCGCCTCCGCGCCGGCTACACCTCGCTTCATTCAATCACTCATATTTTTTTTCCAGTGTTGACGAAGTGCCGCAAGTAACGTAAGCGGATATGATAAGGCGGGTGACACGTAAATCATGAGACAAAACGAATCGATAATGAAATTCGTTATCGACACTTTTAATAATCGATAATAATCGATGGGTTCTCTTTTTCTACTTTTAGAATTTGTGTGAAAATCTGATGAAGTCTTATCTGATGAATCTGCATAAATATAACCTAAAGCATCATCAGATTTGCACACAAGTCCTAAAAGTAGATAAAGAAAACCCAGTTAAACAAATGAGACAAAAATATTACTTGGTCATTTATTTATTGAGGAAAATGATCCAATACTATATATTAGTGAGTGGCAAAAGTATGTGAACCTTTGTTTTCAGTATCTTTTGTTACGTCCCTGTGCAGCAATAACTGCAACTAAACGTTTCCTGTAACTGTTGATCAGTCCTGCACACCGGCTTGGAGAAATTTTAGCCCATTCCTCCATACAGAACAGCTTCAACTCTGGGATATTGGTGGGTTTCCTCACATTAGCTGCTCGCTTCAGGTCCTTCCACAACATTTCGATTGCATTAAGGTCAGGACTTTGACTTGGCCATTCCAAAACATTAACGTTATTCTTCTTTAGCCATTCTTTGGTAGAATGACTTGTGTGCTTAGGGTCATTGTCTTGCTACATGACCCACCTTCTCTTGAGATTCATTTCATGGAGAGATGTCCTGACATTTTCCTTTAGAATTCTCTGATATAATTCAGACTTCATTGTTCGATCAATGATGGCAAGCCACGTGATCTTTAGCAAACTGCAGATGAGCAGCAATGTTCTTTTTGGAGAGCATTGGCTTTCTCTTTGCAACCCTGCCATGCTCACCATTGTTGCACAGTTTTAAACACATCTTGTGTTTAAAATTTAGAAACTTCCAACAAAGATCTAAGAGGCACTCAGTGAAGTCACTGTGTCTCTGGGTGTCTATGGCATGTCTGACTATCTATATGGCATGTGAGTAAAGTGTGGGTGGGTGCATTTTGCACAGAAGGAAAGCTCACGTCGGTTGTTGGACAGAATACTTTTCATTACTCTTGCTTTGACGCACATTTTCCTTTATGATGATTGGTCGACCTCTCAACGAGTAGGAACCTCGTAATAAGCTGTAAATCAGTAAATGGGTAATCGGAACATGACTGACTTCTCAAACTTCAATAAATGTGCACGAGGAAGCCCTGCAGTTTATTTACAATGTGTACAAGTTACAGTAATAAAATGACAAGATGTTTCATTATGTGAAATAGCTTTGCATTAGGTAACACAACTAATTGCAGCCTCACTGATAGGATATAGGAAATGGCCTGCTATGGCTGGCCAGTAAAAAGATGTGATTCATGGCTTCATATGTATAAGAGGAGACATGTGCATGTCTGTGACGATACTCTGCTAGCATAGGGGTTGTACATACACATATATAAACACAGCATTGTGCTTCCCCTATTAATAAAACACCAACCACCATTTATTCATACCCACAAAAGGAATCATAGTCATTGAGAGCTTTAACTGGATTGATTATTTTAGAGGTGATTTGTTTTAATCATGGTAGAAAAGCAAGTACTGAGGATAGCTGAGACCAATGTTTGGATCTATTTTGAGTGTGCTGTTGGCGATGTGTGTTCTGTTAGATTGAGAAGCCGTTCCAGTGCTAGACAGGAAGGAACCTAGAGGGTGATGTTTCTTTGACAAAGGTTGATGAAGTGACATTAAGGAAATGGAATACTGAGCCTGGCCGTAGTAGTAACATGATGGCATACTGTAGTACCTGGATAAAAAAAAAAAAGATTCTCAGCACAGTAGTGGCAGTGGTATGGTGGTGTGTGGCACTAGTGCCGGTTTATCAGGCTCAACAGAGTTTCTGGGATTTCCTTAGTGCCATGGCTGGAATGAGAATAGTTTTCCAAGCAAAAATATTCAGTATACAGCAGGCCAGAGACTGACACATATGAAAAAATAACTCACTCTCAGCAAGGAGTAGTTGGATGATCTCTTGCTATTTATTTCTACATTTACCAGGCAGCTATACCTATTGATTTCTTTATTGTGTGTGCACATAAGTGTCAACTGAGGACTTGTTTTCAGTCTCTTGGCAGCATTAGTCTCTTGTCTACAGTTTACACGAGTACCTACATTATGGCACCTTGAACTGCTTGAAAAATAAGTTTCTCTGCAGAATATTGTTTGCTAAAAGACTAAATGTAAATGTAGTTATAGAATATCAATCAATATGGCAAACATAACACTACAGGTGTGCACTGTTTAACGTCCACGTTACATTCTGTGAAACACGACGTTGACTGAAATGGATGCTGACTTTACCATAGTGACACAATAGTTTAGATACTTTATACATAGCGTTTTATTTTAAACAACAATATTAATTAAAACAACATGAAAACATTTTGTTCAGTGCTATACTGTACAATGCAGTAATTCTTGTCTTTGTATCGTTTATAAAATTTGTATCATTGATAATGAGAACGGAAGGAACGGCACTATGTTGTTTTGTGCTTTCAAGAATGCGATTCTCTTCTCCTTCAGCAGATGTCATAACCAGTGTTAATTTTGTTGATGAATGATTTTCATAATAGTTTTTGTCAACGACCCTTTTTTTTCTAACCACAATGAGACGATGACTAAACTAAAATGAATGAAAAACGACAAAAATTATAATGAAATGAATTGATAGTTTTTGTCAATGAATAAAAAACAAGACGAAAATGTTTGGCAGAGACGACATCCAATCAGATCTGACAAGTTAGGAAAAGATCCAATCATAACTTGAGTATATGTGGAAAGGCGGGATGAGTTGGGTATCGATCCAATCAGTAATGCGATAAGACGCAGATGTTTGATCTAACCTCGGGAAGATCGTACTAGCTCGACAATGTCAACACCTGGGAGAAGAGGAGAGTCGATATATGGGCACATTCATTTGATATGAAGGAAATCAAGACTCTTTGTAAACTGTGTGGGGCGCCATCAGCGGTACACACACAACAAAGTTTAAACGACATCTGCAGGCATGTCATCCTGAAACTGTAGTCAAGCTATCAGCACCTAAATGGCGAATAGAAGTAGGGAATAAAACATGTTTTCAGTTCGTGACATGGATACATTTTAACTTTGTCTAAAAAGTGTTCATATTATATTTAAGGAGTATTTGGGTAATATAACTCCATTTTATACTGTAATTATGAGTAAATGCATATAGAGCATGCACATATGTCCAATCTTCTGACCTTATATGTTTAATAAAGCTCATAATATATCACTTATTCTGGCTTTATTCTATTCTACAATATCTCATGAGTGTCCACACCGAGTTTGAAGCAGATCTTTTATGGAAAGTTTTGGTGACCACGTTATTGTCTACTGTTATTATAGTGCCTGTATATAGACCCGAGCTTATATCTTAATTAGATCTTATATCATCCATTCCAACTTGATTCTATTCTAGAATATCCATACCGAGTGTGAATCAAATCTATGGTAGAAACTTTTAATTTTACCCACTTTAATGCATACTTTTATTAACAGTGCATGCATGTAGATGTTTCATTTTAAAAAGGAAATCTTAAGAACAGAATTTACATATTGCATCGTTTCCATTTCATATTTTAGTCAACTATAGCTACTGTAGATTTAGTCGACTATAGTGTTATTATAAATTGTCGACGAAAACTAGACTAAAACTAAAAACAATTCAGATGACTAAATTATGACTAAAACTAAATTTCATTTTAGTCAAAAGACTATGACTAAAACTAAATCAAAATTTGCTGTCAAAATTAACACTGACCATAAGTACTGGTACACTTGTACTATTTTTCTGTCATTCAGACGTTAATTAGACATATTTAAGACAGATTTTTATTGTAATTTTTAAGACCTTGGACATTAAAGCAAACAGACGGATGGATGATTGGATGTGTAGCAGAATATGACTACACTTTAAATTGATTAATTTTTAATGAACAAACGGGGCACCACCGGATGGTTTGTGGACTGGTAGATCCGGAAAACCAGTTGAAAAAGAAAAGCGAAATTGATGAGTCTAGGTCTGAATAGTGAATTCAAAGTTATTTTTCTCGACCTTTGTTTGAATGAAACTCTCTCACACAAAGCGGTAAATTCAAAAGGTTATAACAAGTTTATTAACTGCAAACAAGACAATACCAACTGACAATCTGAAATAAAGGCATGTATATAACAGAGTTAAGATCAAGAAATGATGGTGAACATATATCACAGTATTAGGTCAGGAAATGATGGCAAACATGTATATTACAGTTTAAGATCAGAAAACAAGGTGATTCTACGTGCAACTTATCAATCGCGTAGTAATTACCCAGATGCAATGTTATGAACTAGTTTGTTATGACGCAGTGAGTTACTAGTGACACAAACTATGTTGAAAAGTGAATAGTATGGCGGAAGCTACTTAGACGTGGATAGGTCTACGTTGAAGCGTGGTTTAAAATTAAAACGCAAGGCTCGAGAATCAGGGACCCAGAAAAAGCCGTAAACGGTACTCGCCTGGAAAATCACTCGAGTGGTTCGGAGCATTAAACCCTGGCCCGGCCCGTCCAAAAAGGCACGATTTTGGGGAGCGGTGACGTTCATCTTCCGAGGCACAACGCCGCTCAGAAAGGCCTCTTGACGGCGTAGGCTCTGGGGCTTCTTTGCAGATGGCCATCACGTAACCATGTTTTCCGGCTGTCTCTTCAGTTGAGGCTTACTTCCCAGTTTAGGCTGCGGGCGTTTCACTGTTCCTCGAAGATTGCGTGCAACTCAAATCTTTACCCTGGCCACAGGTAAAGGCTAAGTCTGATGCACACTTTTAAACCACACGCCTCAAATAGACTTGAAAGACTAGGATATACGAGCGTGGTCGAGCGTGGAGGTCTTTTAACTACTTCTGTAGCTTAATTTCTAATTTGGCGATACCGAACTACTAAGATTGCTGGACAAAGAAAAACTTAAACGTAAAATAAAACGCAAAAAGTCTAAAACAAAGAAAAGACTCAGAAAGAGCTGAAAAACAAAGAACTCCAAAAAAACTACTACTGCACAAAAGACAAGACTTAAAAGGAACAAAGACTGACTAAAAGCTAGCCGTGCTAAGGTTTTGTATGTTCCTGACGTAAGCGATCAGAGGCGGGGCAAAAGGGGTTTGCCCTAGACTTAGCCAATGAGAAGCTGATTCAGCCTCAAGTCCCTCCTCTCGTGGATATGTCCTATAATTTCACCATAGGTTGGTATGGGCCGCTACAGAAGCTATAACCTGGATTAATATATTTCTACATATCTAGGATGTCTAAAAGTATCACATAAGAACCAAAAATCCTCAAAGTTTCAAGTTTAGTCAAGGGCACTTTGAATTTATAAACTAGGACATCGTTAAGTCATTCTAACTACAGTACATACATTTGCTATTCCTTAAACAAATAATAATACAATCAATACCAGATGTAGGATACAGTACATTCTGAATAACAACTTACATTTCTGTTCTTTTATAAGTGTGAACAAGTATTAAACATGAGCGATCGATACATGTAGAGAAAACATGCTATTATTTCTAAGTATAACACAAACTGGACCATATTATGTATACAATGGTCACTATACTAAAACATTAACCAAATAGATATGAAAATACATGAGAAATCAGTGACATGCATATATATGATTATATATAGGAGTATGAAGAATATCCCCGATCAAATTCCTTAGCTAAGTACATATGGGTGTGTTTGGACTTCTCATGTGTTTTCTAATTGAGTGGTCCAGGAGAAGATAATCTGTTTCCAACAAAAGTTAATACTATTATTAAAAAGTATGTCTTTAAAAGAAATCCTGAAGTCCTTGTGTCGTAAATTCCAGGGGTGTCCTTCACGGCTTCTTCTCAATGTGGAGACTCTGTCCAGATGGTGTCCATTTGCATTCCAAAGTGTCGTAATGTTTGTGACTTGGTGGGGGAAGAGGGTAGATAGAGGGTAGCCAGACTTTAAATGACTGTCGATTTCGCTATTAACGCTACAGGTGATTGGATGGAATGTTAATAGATACATACCTGTACAATGCTAACATCATCTTAGCATCGCAGATTTTCATAGAATAGTCGTCTGCTCAACTACACCTGGTTAAATGATTACGTTCCATTTGCTGATATGCATATTTAATATTTTCTGTTTCTATTTTCTATTCGATGTTTTAGTTATTTTCACTGTTGTCTTATATGCTATAGTTTTGTATTCTCTAATCTGTTGTACTCTTTATTAGTTTATTTTCTCAAATATTAGTCTACATATTATTATGTCTTATTTTAATTATTCTTTTTTAAGTATATTCACTCTATTAATATTTATTTAGCGTATTTGTATTTATAACGTTTACTACAAACTTATTAATTAGTTTATTTCCTGCATATATCATCTTACCCGCCCAAGCAGGATGTATTTTGGGTTTTGGTCCTCCCAAAGTTTGTTCTTTATAATGTTTAGGGAGTTTTCCTTGCCACTGATGCCCTGGGCTTGCTCAATTTGGCCTTAGATAACAGAAGATAATATAAAATTGAGACAATGCTTCGTCGTAAAAAGTGCTTTTGAAATTAATTTGACTTTGACTTCTGATTTTATGCTCTAAAGTCAGTAATGGTCAATAGCTGTAATGTGTGTGTTTGTGACATGAAATTAGTGACATCAAAATAGACATTTGATGAGAACATTTGTAAAATCAGGTGTGTTATCTGCTGGTGCACAAGCTAATGTGTCTTGTCTTGGATCTTACATGTTTTGCCCGTTGCCTTCCAAAAACTTGCAGGAGTAGGTGGATTGGCGCCTCTTGCACCATGGAACATAAACAAATAAGAAAATGGGTGATGTCCAGCAATGTACTGATTGCCTGTCAAGGGATTATTGCAGCCTTACAGTCAGTGTTTCTGGGATAACTCTAGATCCACCACAACCCTGACCATAACTTAATCATCAAATGACAACACATGAACAGTGAATAAATGAGAGAATAATACTGTATGGTATTATTTACAAAGTTTGTGTAAACTAAGCATGTTTTTTTACTCTTTTATGGAAGCTCGTGTGTGGACTTTCTGTAAGCATTGTTCTGTAGCTACGTATATTAGCAGTATTTTGTGAACGCACAAAGAACACTCGGTGTGATGTTGAATTTACATATCTATGTGTAGATGAAAAATGAGCCTGCTCTCATCTGTTGGTTTTCAAAAGTGTATTTTATGCAGGGTTTGGTTCAACTTATGAACACAACAGTTGTTCTGTGTTGCCATTTTTCATCATTTTAGTCAACTGCTGATCCCTTTCAGTGGCCTATTCACTCATGGCAACCTTGCTTGTTCTGCAGCAGCCCATGCATCATTGTTTATGGGGACAGCACAGACAACCTCTCACCATTACAATCACCAAGGGATGAAAATTTGTTATATTTGATGTGGACACATGATGAATGCTTAATTTGGCAATGCATTTCCAACCAGGGGATATACTGTAATGCCCAAACATCAGAATTTACGACAGAGAAACTGTTTAATATTTCTTCTGAGCATGAAGTGCAGTGTATTAGGTGAAAGTCAGGTGGGAAAACATCTGATCGTTCAGCTGATCTCAACTTCTCTCTTTTCAGCGTTTATATACGAGTGCTGTTGTACTCATGACTCCCGTGATAACAAATGCCCTTGACTATCACTGTGCACTGCTGCCTGCCAAACAGAGGCACAAGGCACACTTCTGTCATCCATTCCCTGTGGAAACTAAAGACGTTCCACACAGTAGTTATCGCAGGACCACTGTGAAGCATAATGATTTATGGTTTGGCTCAGTGATAATGGACCTTAATGAGTGTAAAGTGCACATTCTGAGCAGTTGGACTGCGTCGCCAAATATTAGGCTGTAGTTCTTACCTAGACAAACACCGACACAATTGAAAGTAGTTCCTGTGTTCTGCTGAATGGCTAATTAGGCAAGTAATCAATTAAATGCATGATTGCTTTTGATTTTAATAGCTCTATCATTTAGGAGGAGGATCTGCTTTGGGCTGTGCTCTTAACTGTTAGGAATAGCTGTAATTAGGCACAGCCTATACTCATTTAGCATGTGCCTGTAAGTAATTAGCAGTCTCGTGCTTAGCAATATCACCTAACTGCTGCATCCATAATGCTCAGTGAGTGCATTGTCTGCAATCAAATACTGGTGTGCAAGTACGCTGAATCTTATTCCGAGTTGTGCTTTCCTGAGATTAGTGCATTTAATAAATGGAGAAGAGCTTGAAATTCGATCACTGCTCAGCTGGCTCTATGTGCGTCGCTAAATGGCTGAAATAAATAGCTAGAACTGATCTTGTAGTTTTATTTGGCTCCAATTGATTCTTGTGTCTACATACTAAAAGTATGAGCTTGATCCCATGATACAAGACCACTGGAGATAGATTTTGAAAGTACTTTTATTAAACACCCAATTTAATCTTTATTGATATCAGTGCTTTTGTCATAAAAATAATAGAGCTTATAAATCTGAGAAAGAACCAGGGATTAAGCTAGAGTATGAAACCAGGCGCTTGCCTTAATGAGCTAACTTTTTCAGTGTGGGGTAGCAGTGTGCTAAAGTTTTATTACAATCTGCCTGGCTAGTGAATAGTTGTCATTAATAATAAATATCCCTCCTCAGTCCCTGACCTAAAGGCTTTGCTAGTGGTACACACATATTCCTTCAGATTTCACAGACGAACTGCCAGTATAATGAAGAAACACAAGTCAAACGCGGTCATGATCAGAGAATTTTGCTTTTGTTTTTTTTGTACTTTGTGCTTCTTCTTTCTATGAAAGAATTTCTCTCATACAATGTGTTTATGGAGAGCTGCACTCACCGATCACTTTATTAAATACACCTTCTAGTTTCTACACTCATTCTCCATTATATCAGTTCCACTTATCAGATGCTCTTTGTAGTTCAATTACAGACTGTAGTCCATCTGTTTCTCTACATACTTTGTTCGTCCCCTTTACTCTGTTCTCTAATGATCAGAACCCTGACAGGACCACCACAGATCAGGTACTTTTTGGGTCGTGGATCATTCTCAGCACTGCAGTGACACTGATGTTGTGGTGGTGTGTTAGAGTGTGTTGAGCTGGTATGATTGGATCAGAAACAGCAGTGCTGCTGGAGTTTTTAAACACTGTGCACTCTGTTAGCCACATTGACCACAAGACCAAGACAATAAAGTGATCTTTATTGGCAGAAATTAATGTAAATTACGTAACGTAAATCATTTCTTCTTTTTCTCTAGGGTTCCATTTATACCTTTTTCCCCTGTTTTTCATTTTTGGATCCTTAGCTAACCATTTAGCTAAAAATCAAACATAAGCTTATTAAATATAATTTTTAACTTTATATACAGATTTGAATTAGTGATTGTGTTATCTTATTTAACGTGCAAGTTATATTTTGACAAACTCAGAGCTCCTCAGAGCAGACACCCTAAGGGGAGGCCTGGACCACAGGTTGGGAACCATGGCTCTAATCCTTTATCAGTGCTCACAGGATGCTGCCTTCAGGTTGCTTGTGGCTGGACATTTTTGATTGCTGGACTATCTTCAGTGCAGCAGTGACAATGAGTTGTTTAAAAACTCCTGCAGCACTGCTGTGTCAGATCCACTCATACCAGAACAACACCCACTACCAAACCACTGCCACGCCAGAATGAACCACCACCCAAATAGTACCACCCGAGTCCTGACCATTAGAGCCATGTAAAGGAGACTAATAAAGTATGTAGACAATCAGTTGGACTACAGTGTATAATTGTAGAACTACAAATTGCTTGGAACTGATCAAATGGACAATGAGTGTAGAAACAAGGGGGTGTACCTAATAAATTGCTCAGTGTGTACAGTACGAGTTGTTTGACTCTCAACAGTGTAACAGAGTTCCCATTCTCTTCTACAGCTGTTCTCAAGGTGATGTGGTTACGCACACGGCTTGGCTGAACAGGTCCAGTATACTGTATGCTGGTGAGGATAAGTGGTCCGTGGACCCCCGAGTGAGCCTGGTCACCCTGAACCGTGACGAATTCACCATTAAAATTGAGAATGTGGACCTGAGCGATGAGGGACTCTACGTGTGTGCCGTCCAGACGAGCAGCAAGCCGAGGACCACAGCTGTTCACATCATTGTGCAAGGTGATCTCGCGTCCTCTCAGCATATGTACAGTCCTTTTCATGTGTCTGTGGTGTGTGTTGTGTTATGTTGTGTACACCATCCCCTTTTGGAATAATGGTTTCTTAGCACCATTTTGTGGTATCTGGTACAAACACCTTGAACTCTAGGTATGATATTAGAGCTTTAATGAAGTGGATAATTATGCAATTAATGTTGATGGGCACAAAACCTCAGAGATTTCATTTTCCCCCTGATCAGTAGCTCCTATGTTAATGTGATTGATGGAACTGTCATTGCTGTATGCTGGTGCACTGAGTCGTGACAGTAGAGGATTCAGGAACAATGGTAAATCTCAGAATCGGATCAGACCAACCTACTTTAACATATAATGCTGGATTGATTTCATCCTATTGTTTTCTATTCAGCATAGCATCCATTACACAGTGGGGACCAAAAAATTATATTAAATTCAAGACAAATGTAGAACAGGAGCATTTTCACTAGTGGTCTCAGACTTCTGGTCCCTACTGTACATCTCAGTAATGCAATCATTTAAGACAAGTTAAGTATTACAAGTATTTTCAAAACTTTCTAAAACTTCATGAATATAATATATGCAAAAATGTAAAAAATTGTATATATATAATATTATATACAGTTGGACAAAAAAAGTATTTAGTCAGCCACTTATTGTGGAGGTTCTTTTACTAAGAAAGATGAGAGAGGTCTGTAATTTTCATCATAGGTACACTTAAATTATGAGAGACAAAATGAGAAAAAAAATCCAGGAGATCACATTGTAAGATTTTTAAAGAATTTAATTGTAAATAATGGTGGAAAATAAGTATTTGGTCACCCACAAACAAGCAAGATTTCTGGCTCTCACAGACCTGTAACTTCTTTGTTGAGAAGCTCTTCTGTCCTCCACTCGATACCTGTATTAATGGCATCTGTTTGACCTCGTTATCTGTATAAAAGACACCTGTACACAGCCTCAAATAGTCAGACTGCAAACTCAACCATGGCCAAGAACAAAGAGCTGTTGAAGGACACCAGGAAGGAAATTGTAGACCTGCACCAGGCTGGGAAGAGTGAATCTACAATAGGCAAGCAGGTTGGTGTGAATAAATCAACTGTGGGAGCAATTGTAAGAAAATGGAAGACATACAAGACCACTGATAATTTCCCTCGATCTGGGGCTCCACGCAGGATCTCATCCCGTGGGGTCAAAATGATCATGAGAACGGTGAGCAAAAATCCCAGAACTACATGTAGGGACCTGATGAATGACCTGCAGAGAGCTGGGACCAAAGTAACAAAAGGCTACCATCAGTAACACACTGCGCCGAGAGGGACTCAGATCCTGCAGTGCCAGGCGTGTCCCCCTGCTTAAGCCAGTACATGTCCAGGCCCGTCTGAAGTTTGCCAGAGAGCATATGGATGATCCAGAAAAGGATTGGGAGAACATAATGTGGTCAGATGAAACCAAAATAGAACTTTTTGGTAAAAACTCAACTGGAGGAAGAAGAATGCTGAGTTGCATCCCAAGAACACCATACCTACTGTGAAGCATGGGGGTGGAAATATCATGCTTTGGGGCTCTTTTTCTGCAAATGGGACAGGACGACTGATCCATGTTAAGGGAAGAATGAACGGGTCCATGTATCGTGAGATTTTAAGCCAAAACCTCCTTCCATCAGTGAGAGCATTGAAGATGCAATGTGGCTGGGTCTTCCAGCATGACAATGATCCCAAACACACCACTCGGGCAACGAAGAAGTGGCTCTGTAAAATGCATTTTAAGGTCCTGGAGTGGCCTAGCCAGTCTCTAGACCTCAATCCCATAGAAAGGGGAGGGAGTTGAGTTTCAAGGAGGGAGTTGAAAGTCTGTGTTGCCCAGCGACAGCCCCAAAACATCACTGCTCTAGAGGAGATCTGCATGGAGAAATGGGCCAAAATACCAAATATACAGTGTGTGCAAACCTGGTGAAGACTTACAGGAAACGTTTGACCTCATTGGCACCAAAGTTTATGTTAAGTATTGAGTTGAAATTTTGTTATTGACCGTTATTGACCTTATTTTCCACCATGATTTACAATTAAATTCTTTAAAAATCCTACAATGTGATTTCCTGTTTTTTTTTTTCTCATTTTGTCTCTCAAAGTTGAAGTGTACCTATGGTGAAAATTACAGACTTCTGTCATCTTTCTAAGTAGGAGAACTTCAATCAGTGGCTGACTAAATACTTTTTTGCCCCACTGTATAACTTTACTGAGCCGTCCATCAACCGGCGTTAGTGAGATGCAGTTGTCTGCATAGAGCGGGCCGCAGTTCTAGAAGTGTACACGTGCGACATCTAGCGGCAGATTGTGTAATAGGTTTTGCACTTCATCTAGATACTGTAATCTCACCACAGAGATATTAAGCATTGGGCAGCATCAAAAACAGGTAAGCTTGATGCTGTTCTTGTTAATGTGAGGAAATATAAACTCAAATAGAACAAATAATTTTCATAATAAGCTAGAGAGAATATGGGAACAAATTCTTCTGAAGAGAGTGTGAACCCTGAGGTGCCTGGACCATGAATTTCAAAAAAAGAAATTAGCAATGTCAGAGCTCTTTGGTGATTTTTTTTAACCCCGACAAAGCAAGCCATGTTCCAAGCTTGCATAGCAGGAAGTTGTATTGGCCTCCCTGATCTCTACATTAAAGATACAATTACCATCAAAATTTATTTTCTCATTTTGCATCAAAAATGTGATATCATGGAGAAAAACACCAATATGTATGGCATCGTGAAGTTTCTGTGTCATTACACCCCTACTATATATATATACACGTGTGTGTGTGTGTGTGTGTGTGTGTGTGTGTGTGTGTGTGTGTGTGTGTGTGTGTGTGTGAATTTTTGGCCCTTTCTGAACTTTGATAACTGACAGTCATTGACAATAATTAGTTTGCTACATACAATTTTTGTTCCTTCTTTAAATAATTCTCTGTGACTGTATGATATTGAGCAGGCTTGTACGGATCTGCACTGATTGTCTGTGCTCTGAAGGCTCAATTAGCTCTCACCAGCATGAGCAGAACTGAGCCCCTTAAACCTCAGCAATTAAACCAGAACCAGATCAAAGGCAGAATAGTGGAGCATGTGAGAGGATGAAAGATCTTAGTGGGGAGTCTTTCTCACTTCTTAAATGAAGGAAACAGTCTTCATTCCTTCTTTTAAGAACTTTGTATCTGTGACTTGAGCTTACTGTATATAGTATATAGCTTTTGCCCTTTTATCAGGTACACCAATCATGTAGATATACTGCACTATACATTTGTCAGCCACTGCTACTGCATCCATCAAGGGAGCAATAAGACCAAAGGAAAAATGGATATTATTTGGGTGGTCGACTGTTCTTAGCTTGGCAGTGACACTGACATAATAATGTTACCAACTAATCGTATTCAGCCAAAAGTCTGCTGAGAATCTAGAGAGGTAAAAAAATATTAGTGGCAAAAGAATAGCTATATTCTCTAAACAAGGTGTACCAACAAGGTAGTTGATCATACCAGCACGACACCTAACATCAGTGTCAACACTGTTCTAAAAATAATTTACCTCCCACATACTTGTTCAGCATGGGCCTCAACAGAATAGGGGGTGGCTAACAATTTGAGTATTAAAACCAGGGCTAGTCCTTGACGTACACAGTATGGGCACCCACCTCCAGTGCCATAATGAAGAGAAAAGGCGTACAAACCTGAGTGACTTAGACAAGATCCAAATGTTATGTCCAGATGGCTGGGTTGGAGTGTCTTCACTGTTGGGTGCTCCCAGCCAGCAGTCTGTGGAGGGACAAACCCCAAACCGGTGACAGTGCGCCCAAAGCTCATCGATGCAAGAGGGCAACAAAGGCTGTGCCATCTGGTCTGAACCAACAGAAAGGCTACTGTTGTGAAAGGCAAGACAAAATTGAATTCTGGTTATGGGAGGAACGTGTTGAATGTCTAACAGCATACAGCGCACAAAATCTTGGTAATGTAGGCCTAGCTGCAGACTGGTCCGAGTGTATACAATGTCTATACCACAAGTGTCGCAACCAGACCTTGAAGAACTTGAACAAGGTCAACTAGTTTGATGACTCCCATTCGTTTGCATTACGCAATGTGTGCCGTTCACCTTGTGAAGTGATAGTTGAGATAAGATGGCCATATGGGCTTTCAAACTGCATTAAGAAGTGAACTGGGCTTAGAGGTATTTTATGATTTACAGTTTTTGGGTACAGTTATATCAAATTAGACACTGCATACTATGGGAGTAGGTCCACCTACTCTCATTTTTCAATTTATCAGTTCTACTTACCATATAGAAGCACTTTGTGGATCTACAGTTGTACTATACAGTGGTGCGTGAAAGTTTGTGAACCCTTTAGAATTTTCTATATTTCTGCAAAAATACCCTAGATGTTCGCACAAGTCCTAAAAGTAGATAAAGAGAACCCAGTTAAACAAATGAGACAAAAATATTATACTTGGTCCTTTATCTCTTGAGGAAAATGATCCAATATTACATATTAGTGAGTGGCAAAAATATGTGAACCTGAACAGCTTCAGCTCAGGGATGTTGGTGGGTTTCCTCACATTAACTGCTTGCTTCAGGTCCTTCCACAACATTTCGATTGGATTAAGGTCAGGACTTGGACTTGGCCATTCCAAAACATTAACTTTAATCTTCTTTAGCCATTCTTTGGTAGAACAACTTGTGTGCTTAGGGTCGTTGTCTTGCTGCATGACCCACCTTCTCTTGAGCTCAGGTCAGGTGGACTCATGAACATTAACATTAGCCAAGAGTTGTGAAGAGCAGATTTTGATAGATCCCTGTTCTTTAAATAAATCAGGGTGCCCCCTCACACCTGATTGTCATTCCATTAATTGAAAATACCTGTCTCTAGTTTCACCTTCAAATGAACTGCCAATCCTAGAGGTTCACATACTTTTGTCACTCACAAAAATGTAATATTGGATAATTTTCCTCAATAAATAAATGACCAAGTGCAATATTCAAGTATAATATTTTGTCCCATTTGTCTTATTTGTTTAACTGGGTTCTCTTTATCTACTTTTAGGACTTCAGAAAATATGATAGGTCCTATTTATGCAGAAATATAGAAAATTCTAAAAAGTTCGCAAACTTTCAAGCACCACTGTAGTCCATCTGTTTCTCTGCATACGTTATTATTAACCTTTACTCTGTTCTCTGACGGTCAGGATCACCAAAGATCAGGTACTATTTGGGTGGAGGATCATTCTCAGCGCTGCAGTGACACTGATGTGTGTCTTTTGCTGGTACGACTGGATCAAACACAGTTTTGATCCAATCGTATCAAATCAGACACAGTTTTTTTGTGTCACTTTCTGTGCTCTCTGTTAGATATGCCTGCCATATTATGCCACCTTTTAAATGTAAAGTCAGAGAGAGTAGCTCTGTTATCTGTTATTATCTGTTGTCACAGTTTGTGTTATTCATCCTCTAAGCCTTCATCAGTGCTCACAGGATGCTCCCTACAGGATGCTGGTGGCTGGACTATTTTCAGTCCGGCAGCGACACAGAGGTAACTCCAGCAGCACTGATGTGTCTTATCTTGTCATACCAGCACAACACACACTAACACACCACCTCCACATCAGTGTCACTGCAGTACTGAGAATGATCCACAACCCAAATAGTACGTGTAGTGGTCCTGGTCATTAAAGAACAGAGTAAAGGGAACGAATAAAGTATGCAGAGAAACACATGAATGAAAATATGTAATTGTAAAACTACAAAGTGCTTCCATATGGTAAGTGGAACTGATAAAGTGGACAATAAGTGAAGAAACAAGGATATAATAAATATAATATATATATAATATATATAATAAGGATATAATAAAGTGATCGGTGACTGTTCCATAGCCAACTGCGCTAGCATCAGTTACAGTTACAGTGGTGCTTGAAAGTTTGTGAACCCTTTAGAATTTTCTATATTTCTGCATAAATATGACTAATCATCAGATTTTCACACAAGTCCTAAAAGAAGATATTCCAGCATAAGAACCTTATCCCATCTGTGAAACATGGTGCTGGTAGTATCATTGTTTGGGCCTGTTTTGCTGCATCTGGGCCAAGATGGTTTGCCATCATTGATGGAACAATGAATTCTGACTTATATCAGAGAATTCTACAGGAAAATGTCAGGACATCTGTCCATGAACTGAATATCAAGAGAAGGTGGGTCATGCAGCAAGACAATGACCCTAAGCACACAAGTCGTTCTACCAAAGAATGGTTAAAGAAGAATAAAGTTAATGTTTTGGAATGGCCAATTCAAAGTCCTGACCTTAATCCAATCGAAATGTTGTGGAAGGACCTGAAGTGAAGTGAAGCAGTTAATGTGATGTGAGGAAAACCCACCAACATCCCAGAGTTGAAGCTGTTCTGTATGGAGAATGGGCTAAAAATTCCTCCCAAGCCGGTGTGCAGGACTGATCAACAGCTACAGGAAATGTTTATTTGCAGTTATTGCTGCACAGGGGGGTCACAACCAGATACTGAAAGCAAAGGTTTACATACTTTTGCCACTCACTAATATTTAATATTGGATCATTTTCCTCAATAAATAAATTGCCAAGTAGAATATTTTTGTCTCATTTGTTTAACTGGGTTCTCTTTATCTACTTTTAGGACTTGTGTGAAAATCTGATGATGTTTCAGGTCATATTTATGCATAAATATAGAAAATTCTAAAGGGTTCACAACATTTTGAGCACCACTGTAGTTGTTTCACTGAAAGTGTGACTCCATTGTTGGCGTACTTGATAAAATACCCAAAGTGTAGCTACAAGGTAGGTGTGCTTAATAAACTGACATATTAAATGTATATTGTGCCAAAATTTGAATTAGAATCTGGTGCAGTCGATTGGCATTGCACTGGCAGATTTACTTTCTTCAACTCAGAAGAAGAGCTGCAATGATATTGCTCGTTCAGTTTAGTTGGAGTAAAGAGTTATTGCTGGAACTTCCAGACAAACATTACCTTCAACTTCACTCAAGATGATTAAAGCTATTAAAGTCTTAGGCAGAAAGTACACCAATATATTGCACTTAGCACTGACAACCCACTCCTATTGCAACCAATCCATCCAAACTGATCTGCTCTGTTACCTTGGCAACGTGGGGTGAGAATAGTGGTGTGATTGTTCGTGCTGAGGGATGTCTGAGCATTAAGGTCAGCTGATTAAGAACTCCTGAACATCAGCACAGGCGGCTCATTCTACAAACACACACACACACACACACACACACACACAGACTGCAGTGAAAGCATTGTAGTGTCTGTTTGACAGAGAGGGCCACTAGAGCAGCTGGCAAATGTACATACAGGAGAAAGAGGAGCACGAGAGACACACATGCGAGGCTTTCCAGAGTCTGCAAAGTAAACAACACATTTCAATAGAAATCCAATTTGCTCTCCATATGCAAAGAGCCCCAAACGTGTACTTCGCATTTAGAGTGAGAAACGAGTTAGTAATGGCCCATATGAGGAGGGATTATGCAAACATGGAGAAGTCTCTGTGAATGACAGTTTACGGTGAAAAGCATTTGCTGAAGCTGCGCCAAGAACGTGACTTCAGAAAGCAATTTCTCACAGCCATTTGCATTATTTATGTTTTTTCTTTTACATAACTCTAGAGGAAAATGTTTTCCACTAAGCATTTACCTCACATGAGCGGCCTGGCGTTACAGAGGCGGTCAGTTGGAGATAAGTTAATTAAGGCTTTAGACAGAGCGAAACTGAAGCTGTCAGCTCTAGTATTCCTCTTTCTCATCATCATCATCATCATCATCATCGTCGTCATCACTGTGAGGCAATAACTGTGAGAACGGCTCAGAACTCCTTCATTTCTTCACCTCTCGTAACACATTGCAAGTTTGTCTCGAGAGCTTGCAATGAATGGCTTGAGTTATTGAGGTAATTTCAAATATTTATAACCCCAAATCAGAAAAAGCTGAGACAGTATGGAAAATGCATCTAAAAAACCACACACACAGTGTTCCTTACATTTCCTTTGACTTTTATTTAATTGCAGACACTGTGAACCTGAGATATTTCACGTTTTGTCTGGTCAACCTCATTTCATGTGATAATAAACTTCCATTCCTGCATTTCAGGCCTGAAACACATTCCAAAAAAGTTGGGATGTGGACAATTTAGAGCTAGTAATGAATTAAAATGTGATGTGATTTCAAACAGGTGATGTCAACAGGTGATTATAATCATGATTTGGTACAAAAGAAACATCCAGCAAGGGTTGAGTCTTTGATGAGCAAAGATGGACAGAGGAACTTCAGTTTATCAAAAATGCATGAGAAAATTATTGAAATGTTTAAAAACAATGTTCTTCAAAGGAAGACTGGAAGGGATTTGCATATTTCTCCCTCCAAAGTGCATAATATCATTCATAATTCAAGGAATCTGGAGGAATGTCAGTGCATAAAGGGTAAAGGTACAAGCCTAAACCGAACAGCCCTGATCTTTGATCCCTCAGATGGCACTGCATCACAAACCGCCATTCAACAATAGCTGATAGAATCACATGGGAAAAGGATTATTTTGGCAAACCTTTGTCAAGCACTACAATACAGAGTTAAATTTACCAATACCACTTAAAACACTGTATGCAAAAAAATAGTCTAATATTAACCATGTCCAGAAGCGGCGTCCTCTTTTCTGGGCTCGGAGGCATTTAGGATGGATCATCACACAGTGGAAATGTGTGTTGTGGTGAGATGAATCAGTATTCCAGATCTTTTTTGGATGGAAGACGAAAAGGACCATCCAGATTGGTAACAGGAACAAGCCCAAAAGCCAGGCTCTGTCATGGTATGGGGTTGAGTCAGTGCCCATGGCAAAGGTCATTTACACTTCTGTGATGGCAGCATTAATGCAGAAAATAGATTTTAGACTAACAGATGCTGCCTTCAAGACGATGTCTCTTCCAAGGATGTCCATTCACTTTTCAACAAGACAATGCAAAACCACATGCTGCACATGTTACACATTACAAAGGCATGGCTGTGGAAGAAGATGGTATGGGTACTGGATTGGCCTGCCTGCAGTCCTGACTGGTCCCTAATAGAGAATGTATGGAGAATTTTTTTATGAAAAATGTGACAACGACAACCCCGTGCCATTTACAATGGTGCTTGAAAGTTTGTGAACCCTTTATAATTTTCTATATTTCTGCATAAATATGACCTAAAACAGCATCAGATTTTCACATAAGTCCTAAAAGTAGATAAAGAGAACCCAGTTAAACAAATGAGACAAAAATATTATACTTGGTCATTTATTTATTGAGGAAAATGATCCAATGCTATATATTAGTGAGTGGCAAAAGTATGTGGACCTTTGCTTTCAGTATGTGATGTGACCTCCCCTGTGCAGCAATAACTGCAACTAAACATTTCCTGTGACTGTTGATCAGTCCTGCACACCGGCTTGGAGGAACTTTGGCCCATTCCTCCATACATAACAGATTCAACTCTGGGATGTTGGTGGGTTTCCTCACATTAGCTGCTCACTTCAGGTCCTTCCACAACCTTTCGATTGAATTAAGGTCAGGACTTGGCCATTCCAAAACATTAACTTTATTCTTCTTTAACTATTCTTAGATCTTCTATTCTAGAGGCCTTAAGTTGCTTAGAAGTTACCCTGGGGTCCTTTGTGACCTTGTCATATATTACACGACTTGCTCTTGGAGTGATCTTTGTTGGTCAACCACTCCTGGGGAGGGTAACAATGGTCGTGAATTTCCTCCATTTGTACACAATCTGTCTGACTGTGGATTGGTGGAGTCCAAACTCTTTAGATATGGTTTTGCAACCTTTTCCAGCATGATGAGCATCAACAGCTCTTTTTCTGAGGTCCTCAGAAATCTCCTTTGTTCGTGCCACGATACACTTCCACAAACGTGTGTTGTGAAGAGCAGACTTTGATAGACCCCTGTTCTTTAAATAACACAGGGTGTCCACTCACACCTGATTGTCATCCCATTGATTGAAAGCACCTGACTCTAATTTCACCTTCAAATTATCTGCTAATCCTAGAGGTACACATACTTTTGCCACTCACTAATATGTAATATTGGATCATTTTCCTCAATAAATAAATGACCAAGTATAATAGTTTTGTCTCATTTGTTTAACTGGGTTCTCTTGATCTACTTTTAGGACTTGTGTGAAAATCTGATGATGTTTTGGGTCATATTTATGCAGAAATATAGAAAATTCTAAGTTTACAACCTTTCAAGCACCACTGTACATCTTAAGATGTTTGCAGGAAGAATGGGACAAAATAACACCTGGAACACTAAATCGTTTGGTATCCTCTGTGCTCAAACTTGTGGTGAAAAGGAATGGCAACATTTCAAAGTGATAAATGCTTAACCGTCTCAACTTTTTTAAAAATGTGTTGCAGGCCTGAAATGCAGGGATGGATGTTTATTAACAAATGAAAAGAAGTTGACCAGACAAAACATGAAATGTCTCAGGTTCATACTAGTGATGCACCAATATTGAATTTATTGGGCCGATATGATAACTGATGTTTAGCACATTAGTGTGGTCGATACCGATGTTAAAAACCGATACGTTAACCTTTCTGCATTTAAAAAACGTTCAAATGATAATCCATATATGAACTCCTGTTAAAAACTAGATCAGTAATTCATTTTAGCAATAAAATAAAATAATAATAAGCAAATAAAACATAAATAAGACCTGACACACTGTAAACGTAAGGTGCAGTTCAAAGGAAAATGGTTTCATTCCATTTTATTTTCTAACCTTCCTTTAATAAGATAAGAATCTTTTTCAGTCTTCACTTGTTACAGGCAGCATCAAGAACAATTACGTGTGTAAGAAAGTTTAAGATCAAGAAACAGTAGCACTGCATAGAGAACTACACACTCAGTAACATCAGATATTGCTTAATGAGTAACAGGCAAAAGAAAAACAAAGAAACATTCATATGTAAATATATAATAAATATCGGTTATAATATCTGCAAAAATTCTAATATCGGGCCAATACCAATAACTGAAAAAAAATCATATATCGGCCAATAATATATCGGCCGCCGAAATATCGTGCATCACTAGTTCATACTGTGTCTGCAATAAAATAAAAGTCAAAGTAAATGTAAGAAACATTGTCTGTGTGTGTGTGTTTTTTTAATGTGCATTTTCAATACTGTCTCAACTTTTTCTGATTTGGGGTTGTAGTTTAACTATTGACCAGTCTGTGAGGTGTTTGAGTAGATAAATAGATAAATAGATAGATCTGAAACATGTGCTCAGTCTATGTGCTGCATCGCAACACTGGAGTTAGCTGCGGGTTATTATTGTGCTAAACGAAGCCAGAGAAGTAGTTGCTGCTTGAAGATAGACTGTTTGGATGATGCTGTTGAAAACAGTTACAGAAAAGCAATTTTCTGTAAAGCAAATAAAGAGACATTTCTTAGTTTGGATTTAATTAAACTGCACAAAGTGACTACAGCTGTTATTATGAAAATATCTTACATATATGCCAATCAGCCATAACAATAAAACCAGTGACATGGGAAGTCAATAACATTGACATTATAATGCTTTGGGCAATGTTCTGCTGGAATCCTTGAGTCGTGGCGTTCATGTGGATGTTAATTGACATGTACCACCTACCTAAACGTTGTTGCTGACCAAATCCACCCCTTCATGGCAACAGTATTCCTTAATGCCACACTGCAAAAATTGTTCAGGAATGATTTGAGGAAAAGGCATAGAGTTCAAGGTCTTGACTTGGACTGAAAATTCTCCAGATCTTAATCTGATCAAGCATCTGTGGGTTGTGCTATAGTTCAATCCACAGAGACCCTACCTCACTACATGACATAAAGGATCTGCTGCTAACATCCTGGTGCCAGATATTACAGGACACTTTCAGAGCCTTGACAAGTCAGAGCCTTGCTGTAAACATCATGCTCTGATTTCTCAATATGGATTAAGGCCTAGACATCAGAGTAAGATAATCAGATTCCGATAAAGAGAGCTGGGCTTTAGCTAAGTAATTGCACTTCTCAGCGAATGTATATGCTTACTCTGATTTCAATCGGTTTTGCGGTCTGCATATTAATAAAAACACTACCAAACAGCGGGTCCCGGGAGTCTAGCAAAATCAAACATGGTTACCAGTTCTGGCTGTTCTAAGAGACTTCACTTGTTTGCGGCTCGTTTCCATAGATTTGGTTGCTTGTTTGTTTTGTGGGATCCGGCAACCCTGGAATTGTGGGAACGGCTACCATACACTTTTTGGGAGACTCTGAAATGCATTAAACAGTATGCTTGAGAAATTGAAGAATTTCATTATTTGGTTATTAAAGTTTGAAGCTTACCTCACATCCTTCTGTGAGATGACTGGCTTTTTGCAATGTAGAAACCCGAGTTATTCCCATCAATGAGCTTAAACGCACTTGAGTAATCAGATAATGGAAAGCCTCCGGGTTTACATGACTGAGGCAGGAATAAGATTTCCTCTTTGCAACCAGCCAATAATCTCATAGAAATATGTGACATAAACTTCAAACTTTAACATTAAATAATCAAACTATTCATTGTCTTGAGTATATACTGCATTTCAGAGTCTCCACAAAGTGTTTGGTAACCGTTTTGCTGCCTTTAATTCCAGATTTTCCAGATCCAGCGATTAAAAAACCTGCTAAACTCAATGGAAAAAGATGCCAAATAAAGCCGAATCTTTAGAATACGCAGACCTAGCAACCGTGGTGTAAGGCACGCACACGTGCATAGTCTAAAAACACCGATCACAATCAGGTAACTGGTGTACATGCACTGAGTACTCTGATTACTGGGGTAAAAAACCAGCTCTCTTTATCGGATTTCTTAATCTGATCTGGGTATGCTGTATACATGACTCCTTGAATAATCAGATAACTGCAGAAATCTGACTATGACCGAATTATTAAGTGCATGGCATTATCTCATTACCCAAGTGCATGTAAAGTCATTCATTGGATCACTGACAAAGTCTGATTTTTTTTTTTCCAGTTATCGGATTATGAAGTGCATGTGAATGCACTCACCGTTATGGCTCATCGAAGCTTTCTCCTCATCCACTCAAACCTTAGCATAAAGTAAAAATATACTGTTCAAGGATCATATTCAGCATCCACGTGGCTGGTTTTTAACATAAAACGCACAAGAGAGACGCCGACCATATTGTGGGTGATGTACCAGTGTGGTTTAAAGATACTTTTATGTGAGATGACAGAGATGTTTAATCCTAACGTGCCTGTTTGTTAAGGCAACTCCGTCAGTACTTCTCTCTCTCTCTCTCTCTCTCTCTCTCTCTCTCTCTCTCACTCTTTACGTGAAACACTTGAATTGCAAAGCCTTCTTGAATGTGACAGATCTGAGCTGAGCAGCTGACATAAATGGAAAATGGTGGGTTTATGAAGGTGTATTCTAATTAAAGCTGAAAATCCAAATGCTGGCATGTGCTTGTATATACTCCGTTGGGCCATGTAAGCGTGGGAGTAAACAGAACTAAGATCGTCTCTGCAGAGGTGCACCGTGTTTATGCCAAAACTAATCCATGGCTGCACAAACAGCCGTGCTCTGAAAGGTCCCCTGCACCCAATGGTTATGCAGCCATATTCTGCAGCAGTCGCTTGACAATGCAGGCGCAAGGTCAAGGCCAAACATATCCAAGTTATCCTAATTTTTATGCAGGTTTTTTATTTATTTTATTTTTTATTTTCTGCAGTTGTCATGTGCATTTATGAGGGAAAAGCTAGAATTGCCTCAAGGCTGCTGACTTCTATGGCATCCTCAGCCAGCCTCAGTGAAGTCACAGCACTTCTATATGTGTACACTGGGCTGATTGCTTCAGTATGCTGTTCAGCCTGGAGTTCAACTATATCATAACTCAGACAGAGCATATTAAGGCCTCATGTACGTGCAGAAACTTCATTAACAGGACTCCACGAGAATTTGTGCCAGTGTGCTAAATTGCACAGTGTGCGCTTTAGTCAAGAGCATGACATAAATATGACAAAGTGATTTGGGTCAAAAAACTTTCTTAATTGGTGGAGTTAATGTGCAGCAGCAGCAGAAGCACTGCCTGCAGAGCTCCATATGCGGTGTGGCTAATGGCTGTGTACGCCATACATGCAAACGTATGTACTGCGTGATATATACAGTGGGGGGAAAAAGTAATGTCAGCCATTGATTATGCAAGTTCTCCTACTTAGAAAGATGAGAGGGGTCTGTAATTTTCATCATAGTACACTTCAACTATGAGAGACAAAATGAGAAAAAAAATCCAGGAAATCACATTGTATTATTTTTAAAGAATTTAACTGTGAATCATATTGGAAAATAAGTATTTGGTCAATAACAAAAGTTCAACTCAATACTTTGTAACATAACCTTTGGTGGCAATGACAGAGGTCAAACGTTTTCTGTAAGTCTTCACCAGGTTTGCACACACTGTAGCTGATATTTTGGCCCATTCCTCCATGCAGATCTCCTCTAGAGCAGTGATGTTTTGGGCAACACGGACTTTCAACTCCTTCCACAAATTTTCTATGGGGTTGAGGTCTAGAGACTGGCTAGTCCACTCCAGGACCTTGAAATGCCTTTAACGGAGCCACTCCTTCATTGCCCAAGTGTGTTTGGGATCATTGTCATGCTGGAAGACCCAGCCACGTTCCATCTTCAATGCTCTCACTGATGGAAGGAGGTTTTGGTTTAAAATCTCACAATACATGGCCCCATTCATTATTCCCTTAACACGGATCAGTCGTCCTGTCCCCTTTGCAGAAAAGCATCCCCAAAGTACGATGTTTCCACCCCCATGCTTCACAGTAGGTACGGTGTTCTTGGGATGCAACTCAGCATTCTTTTTCCTCCAAACACGACGAGTTGAGTTTTTACCAAAAAGTTCTGTTTTGGTTTCATCTGACCACATGATATTCTCCCAGTCCTCTTCTGGATCATCCATATGCTCTCTGGCAAACTTCAGACGGGCCTGGACATGTACTGGTTGAAGCAGGGGGATACGCCTGGCACTGCAGGATCTGAGTCCCTCTTGGCGTAGTGTGCTACTGATTGTAGCCTTTTGTTACTTTGGTCCCAGCTCTCTGCAGGTCATTCATCAGGTCCCTTCGTGTAGTTCTGGGATTTTTGCTCACCATTCTCATAATCATTTTGACCCCACGGGATGAGATCTTGCGTGGAGCCCCAGATCGAGGGAGATTCTCAATGGTCTTGTATGTCTTCCATGATCTTACAATTGCTCCCACAGTTGATTTATTCACACCAACCTGCTTTCCTATTGTAGATTCACTCTTCCCAGCCTGGTGCAGGTCTACAGTTTTCTTCCTGGTGTCCTTCGACAGCTCTGTGGTCTTGGCCATGGTTGAATTTAGAGTCTGACTGTTTGAGGCTGTGGACAGGTGTCTGTTATACAGATATCAAGGTCAAACAGGTGAAATTAATACAGGTAACGAGTGGAGGACAGAAGAAGTTACAGGTCTGTGAGAGCCAGAAATCTTGCTTGTTTGTGGGTGACCAAATACTTATTTTCCACCATGATTTACAATTAAATTCTTTAAAAATCCTACAATGTGATTTCCTGGATTTCTTTTTCTCATTTCGTCTCTCATAGTTGAAGTGTACCTATGCTGAAAATTACAGACCTCTCTCATCTTTCTAAGTAGGAGAACTTGCACAATCTGTGGCTGACTAAATACTTTTTTGCTCCACTGTAATTTATCATTATGATAATGCCCCTATGGCTAGACTGACCAGATTTTCGATAATGAAATATGGGACGCTGTATGTACAGTATTGCAGTGTCGATGTGGATGAGGAAACTTTGCTCATGCCATTTTTCAATAAACACCTAACACAGCAGTCACATTACCAGCCCAAATAACATCTTTTTTACCTGTCAATATTTGAATGTTAGTGCTGAGTAGCAGCCCAAGCTACTCAGCCCACTCATTCAACTCATAAGCACCAAGACGGTAACTTGCTGCATCCACATATGTTTTCACAGATACATTGCATGGCATACACACTGCACTGTACTGTTTTCAGCTTCTTTGTGCTTTTCTTTTTTGTTTGAATATGTTGATTAAGATCATTGCAACTTCCGTGCAAAATTAAACTTGGTTCCACATGTTGAACAATCACTTCCAGCCTATGTTTTCTCAGAAAGAAATCTATATTCCTTTTGAAGGTGGTCGTTAAACGTGTTTGTTTGTTTAGCTATCTCAGCAGCCATAGTGTGTGAGGGCATTAAGTCACATCGGTGAAGGGCGGCTGATAATTGGTTGATTTATATTCAATTACAGAATCAACTAAATTGGTCAGTTTATGGTTAGACGTGTACAGTAACTTGTGAAATAACTGGAGTGTTCCTTTTGAATAAACGTAAGCGTTTTGGGCAGTGATTCTCTGCTAATATTTATTACAGTATACTTTTGTCATTTTCTTTGAAACATGGGACAAATGTACACATTTTAAGTCGGGACACTGGGACATGGACTGAAATATGGGGTTGTCCTGAGAAAAACTGGATGTCTAGTCACCCTAACAATGGCCAGTGTAGGGTTGAAAATTATTGGTTTGCTAAAAAATGCTTTAGTGTGGAAGAACTTGAGTTCTGATCCGTAACACCATCAAACTAACTATCAAATTAATGCTGTTGTATCTAATGTTCCAAAATCTAGTGAAAATGATAGTCACAACAGCGGAGGCTTTTTTATGTCAACTAAATGAATCAACTCAAATGGCCATAGTTCTGAAAGGAAGAAATCAGCAAGTGTTTGGGTGTCCACAAGTGTTTGTAGTAGACAATAGTGCTTTGTGCTCCTAGACTCCAACATTACTTGGATTGAACTGAAGTATACTGTAACCATAGCAACAACTATTATGACAGCCCACAACATTCATTAACAGATGGATTTACACTTCAGACTGATCGAAATCATTTTATTTCTCATAATCTGTTTGTTTATTTACTGACATTTATATTTACATTTTGAAATATTCATTTTTTTAGTTTTCCCAGTGTTTGTTAGAATGCCTTAACACTAATGGCTTTCAGTTTTCTACACCAAAATGTTACCTACAGTTCTGGACTGAATGGAGTGGGTGGTAAAGCAATTCATACGCACCAGCAGGAGAATATAGCAGCAGTAGGAGGTCCTATAAAAAAAATTGTATGCATTTACTGTAATGTGGATAAACGAACATATATTGAAATTTTTTTAAATATATATTCTGTAGGGGAAGACGTTTAAGTGGGCTAAGCTTGGTGAAGGATATGGAAATTTCCATATTTGGTGTTCTGGGGCTCCAAGTGAAAAATCATAGGAGCTGGAGCATTCAGTGAGTAAACAGTGAACGGAAGTGTGTACAAGGTGTGCAGACACTGAAATGAATATTAACTTGAATAGCCTGAAGCAACAAACCTAAGCTCAGTGGTTGAAAGGAAAGAACTCAAGAAGATAAGCTATGGCAGTGTTTGGATGTATTACTTATCTTGCGTTTTTACTTTTGTCATTATTAATTCTATATGCTTTCACTTATAATGTCATATTCAAAGCCCTGAATTACACTAAACAGTAGATAAGACAGGAGTGCCTTTAGAAATGTTATTTGTTTGGATTAGTGATGAGGCAAGGCAGAAAATGTCAGCGTTATATGTAGTTTAATTCAGACCAAAAACTAAATTCTTGAAAAGAAAATGACACGGATTAGGATACTTTGAAGATTTTCTGATCTACTAAACTGTTTTTTTTTTTTAATTTTGTGAAAAAAAACCCTTCTTTAAATCCACACTTAAAAAGAGTAATGGACATGGAATAAATACCTACTGTATGCTCCCTATAAACCTTAGATCCGTTACTCTGAACCTTGCCTGTAGGGACTGATATGGAAGGCAGCTATTTTTGTCTTTAACTTTTGAATAAGTCACCTACAGGGCAGGATTAGAGTCTAAACTGTGGCAGGGAAAGCTTTTATCCTCCCTCACTCTGGAATTATGGGATATCTGCCACAACACCTCCACCCCCAGCCCTGTGCGATGCAATAAGAGGCGCAGCTGTAGCAGGATGTTTTTGGTAACATCTCTTTCTCTATAGCTTTCCTCTTTCTTTCTCTTCAGAGGAAACTTGGAATGACACTGCTGTGTCAGAATGGAGGCGATGTAAATACTCATGCCCTGATTAAAGCTTGTGTATGGTAATCATCTTGTTAAAGAGGTCACCATTTCCATGCAAAATGATTCTGACATTTCCATTGGATGGAAACAATATTGCTGCAGCTGCATCAAATATTATAGACTTGTGTTTGGGGATGTTTAATTGGGTTACGCATGGAAGCACCACATCGACTGTAAATGTGTCAAAGCCATGCAGTTAGTTTCACAGTACATAGACTTGATGCAGAGCCAGCTCTGGATCGTTTCCCTCTTTTAATTATTAATTATTAGCAAGTGTAATTACCAAGGAAGCTATTGAAAGCAATTGATTACTGGTTAATGTATAAGCTCAAGAGCCTGCTTCCTATCCAACATTAATCACCTTAAAACATAGCGCTCTCCCTCTGTTGGGTGCCCAGGTGATAAATCTGCGAACAATTTCATTTTTGCAAACTCATTCCTTAAACTATAGACCACAGTGATTGGAAAAGGGTATTAAAGGCAGTTTTTAATTTAGGGATGTTCCCTTTAAGGACAAATGGCTGTCTTAGTGCCATATTTAGGCAAAAGCTGAGCCAGGCTGAAAGAACAGAGAACGTAGGCCAGAATACTTAATTTCAGTTTTAATATCCATTCATGAGGTGTTAAACACTGATCACAGGACGTCTTGCCACATATTAGTGTTACCAGTTTGACCTTGTTTAGGCCTCAATACATTTCACCGGAATGTCTGCATCTGCTTCACCAACAATAATAAAGATCACTGAATCCTCTGTAGTCAGTGGCACTTCCAGAAATTTTCATAGGGGTGGCCAGATGGGGCCACTTAAAACCTTGGGGTGCACACCATAACCAAAAGGCATAATGTAATTTTGGGAATTCTGTTATGCTGTTGTAGTATAGAAACTATTTGATAATTATATCAGTATGAGAGATAAGGGATTGCATACCAATATACTATCTTTTCTTATTTTACAGTTAATGTTACTAATTATCTGATGTGTCTAGACTAATAAGGTCCTATTAACTATTTACCGTACAATAACAAACCTGGTTTATTGTGTTATATATCTGTATAACACATTAGGTGATGCATTGTTCCTCAAAATTGGCCAATATACCATGTTACTTAAAAAGACAAATATACAGTTGTAATTCGATTTGAGTGAGTACATTATTTGTAAGGAACAAAAAAAAATTACTGGGAACAAGCCTTCTCCGAGCCTACTGTTTAAAAACATCACACAGAGACCTCCAATTATTTTCTATACAGCTTTATTTTACTGTACTGTAGTTGTGTTTTTGTAAACAAATATATTATAGGCTATGACCAAAACAAAACAATAAAGCCATTATTCGACTACATTACTTTCAGTAGAGCTTAATTCACTTGTTGCTTTCTTTTTTTTATAAACAAACATATTATAGGTTATTCCCAAAAAAGGAAAACAAACCCAAAAAAACATCAACATGAAGAATGTACAGTTTACTGGCTGTATGATAAGACTATTAGCTAGCTAATTCGCCAGTCAAAAAACAAACAGTTTTATATATACACAGAAAAAGTGTTTGCCCCTTCCTGATTTCCTATTTTTTGCATGTTTGTCACACTTAAGTGTTTTGGAACATCAAACCAATTTAAATATTAGTCAGAGACAAAACAAGTAAACACAAAATGCAGTTTTTAAATGAAGATGTTTATTAATAATGTTCATTTTAAAGGTTTTAAGGTTCGTATTAAGGTTTATTATTAAGGTTCACTGTCTCTAGCCACACCCAGGCCTGGTTATTGCCACACCTGTTCTCAATCAGGACATCACTTAAATATGACCTGCTTGACAAAGTGAAGTACACCAAAAGATCCTTCAAAGCTACACATCATGCCGAGATCCAAAGAAATTCAGGAGCAATTGAGAAAGAAAGTAATTGAGATCTGTCAGTCTGGAAAGGGTTATAAAGCCGTTTCTAAAGCTTTGGGACTCCAGTGAACCACAGTGAGAGCCAATATCCAAAAATGGCAAAGACATGTAACAGTGGTGAACCTTCCCAGGAGTGGCCGGATGACCAAAATTACCCCAAGATGCAGCGACGACTCATCCAAGAGGTCACGAAAGACCCCACAACAACATCCAGAGAACTTCAGGCCTCACTTTATTCACTAATGTCAGTGTTCATGCCTCCACCATAAGAAAGAGACTGGGCAAAAATGGCATGCATGGCAGAGTTCCAAGATGAAAACCACTGCTGAGCAAAAAGAACATTAAAGCATGTCGAACACATCTTGATGATCTCCAATCTTTTGGGAAAACATTCTGTGGACTGACAAGACAAAAGTTGAACTCTTTGGAAGGTGTGTTCCCCATTACATCTGGAGTAAAAGTAATACAGCATTTCAGAACAAGAACATTATACCAACAGTAAAATATGGTGGTGGTAGTGTGATGGTCTGGGGCTGTTTTGCTGCTTCAGGACCTGGAAGACTTGCTGTGATAAATGGAACTATGAATTCTGCTGTCTAACAAAAAATTCTGAAGGAGAATATCCTGTTCGTGACCTCAAGCTGAAAGGAACTTGGGTTCTGCAGCAGGACAATGATCCAAAACACACCAGCAAGTCCACCTCTGAATGGCTGAAGAAAAACAAAATGAAGACTTTGGAGTGGCCTAGTCAAAGTCCTGACCTGAATCCTATTGAGTTGCTGTGGCATGAGCTTAAGAAGGCCGTTCATGCTCGAAAACCCTCCGGTGTGGCTGAATTACAACAATTCTGCAAAGATGAGTGCCCAAAATTCCTCCACAACTCTGTAAAGACTCATTGAAAGTTATCGCAAAAACTTGGTTGCAGTTGTTGCTAATAAGGGTGGCCCAACCAGTTATTAGGTTTAGGGGGCAATCACTTTTTCACACAGGGTCATGTAGGTTTGGATTTTGTTCTCCCTTAATAATAAACACCTTCATTGAAAAACTGCATTTTGTGTTTACTTGTGTTGTCTTTGACTAATAAGTAAATTGGTTTGATGTTCCAAAACACTTAAGTGTGACAAACATGCAAAAAAATAGGAAATCAGGAAGGGGGCAAACACACCACTGTATATGAATCATTCAATCGAATGGGTGCCATATGCTTGTTTTAATTTAAAAATTAAACTTCATGTGCTTACTCTAGGTGCTCTGGTTTCCTCCCACAGTCCAAAGACATGCTTTAGGATAATTGATTACCATAAACTGGCCCCGGCCTGAGTGTATGTATGTATGTGTGTGTGTGTATATATATATATATAGGCTGAGGTTGGCTTATTCGTATTTTTCGGTCCACCTTAAATAACTGCAGTTACATTATGGTGCCTGTAGATAGAGATTCTGCCTCATAAAGAGTAATGATGAATAAGTTAATGTTTAAAACACTTCCCTTAACCTACAGATGGCCAAAATCATTAACACACAGATAAAACACAGTTATTGCAAAACACAGTTATTGGTTAACTAAGTGCAGTCTCAGTTTTGCTTTCAGTTGGCTCTTATAAACTAACTGTTTTAGGCTCCATGGAGACGTATTTGCACTAAGAATGCAGCACTGTTGATGTAAAAAACACGATAAACACAGCGGCGGTCTTCTCAGAGTGAGAGCTATTGTGAATCTGAATCACTGTGTACTGAATCATGAATCATAAATTGAGTTTCAGCTGAAACGAGCAGCTCGACTCGTTTAAGCAAATGCGGCGAGTACCGAGCAACCGATGAGGACCAAGACAAACTTTTTTTAGTCAAAATGCATCAAGAACCGGATTTGACAATTTCCGAGGTGGTCGAGGACCAAGGTACGACTGTATACCAGATAGAGGCATATCATGCAGAATATTATTCATATGCGAGTCAATTCCCAGATTGTGGGCCACTGGGAGGTGCAGCGATTGTATAAGGGTGTCTATGCCCCATTTTGTTTTTGTTGTGCATTCATTCATTAATTCATTCATCTGTAGCAACTGTTTAATCTGGTTGAGGGTTGCAATGGGAACACACCTAATCTTGGAAACACTGGGTGCAAGTTGGCAATACACTCTATAGAGCGCCTGTCCATGGCAGGGTGTCAGGCACTCATTATTTACATTCACTCATACATAGTGGAGTGTCCAGCCCCTCTTTCAAGTGTGTTTTTAGGTTTTGGGAGAAAACCACAATACATGCCAGACACCAGACAGACATTTGAAATGGACCTTTATTAACATTTTTTCTTTCCACAACATATTATCATGCTGGTCTGCAGTTCCAGCTGAGATTAATACATACCATGTTGCAGCTGTGATGCAAGGAAATGTCTGAGTGACAGCTGTATTCCTCAATATGACACCTGTCTTCGCCAGTGAGATGTGAAGCACACACTTGTTTTTGGAAGAGACTGTCTTTCCCTGCTGTTTGGTAGCACACTGAGTCCAGGAGATATGATCACCCAGTGTTTGAGACTAATGGCCTCCTGAGGAGAGACTAACTGTGTGCTTGTACCCTAATTGGACAAAAGTGCAGCCATGTGGAATGTGGTTATTCGTTATCGTCTCTGTTTGGTAATTGTGATTCATGGGTCCACCCATTATCTGTTGTTTGAATTACAAACCTGTCTATTCTAAGGCTCAAAAAGAAGTACACTGATTCTTGGAGAGCTCCGTCATTGCACAGTGATTTTCCTGCTCTTTACACACTCGATTCAACATATGAAAGCTGTGATAAGTAGCTACAAGTGCAGTCATCTGTAGAAGGCAGGGAGGCCTCTGGATGTCTGCAGAGCATATTAAGCTGGAGTAAATAAAATGCAGATGAGGTCTTCTCATATTTAACTACTGATTATTTCTTTGAGTATTATAAAACATGTATTGTAACGGAATAGCTCATTTGTATCAACACCCTTTTGAGAGTGTATCATGGTCCAGCGAGGAAGCGGCAAACTCTTTGTTGCTGCTATGCTATCACTCCCAAACACATCTCTGTACTTTTCTGCACACTTCTCTATTCCCCATGCTGCCAGCTTTTTTTCGCGCTTGCCAAAACCCAGGTGGTGCTACACACTGGAGAGGTCTGTTTGTTTTTGAAGTCTGTTACTTCTCACAACTCAAACAGAAATCTGTCACTTTGCTGAAGTGAGCTCAAAGACTCTTCTCCCTGTCCTTAGCATAAAGGTATGTATAGATGCATAGGGACTGTATAGTGTTATACAGTGATGTTTAGAATACTTTGGGGGACCAGATGTCCTCACAAAGATAGAAAATCTGACATTTTTGTCATGGTGGGGACATCTTGCTGATCCCCATGAATGTAACTGTTTATATATATATATATATATATATATATATATATATATATATATATATATATATATATATATATATATATATATATATATATATATATGTGTGTGTGTGTGTGTGTGTGTGTGTGCGTGTGTGTGTGTGTGCGCTCTTCATTATGTGAACAAACTAAACAATTATGAGCATCCACTTTGATATCAATAAGGCTGTTCATCAGAGCACAGTCTTAGTTCAGGTTGAGTCATTTTATAGTTTAAAATATTTGTTTTACATTGATATACTGTTTGTGACAGGTTCTTTTATTCTTTTATCTTGCAGTTGAGAGTTAAGAAACTTGCTCAAGAGACTCATGATGGCTGTTCTAATAACTACAAAAGAACCTGACAGATACAAACTGACTGTACCGGTCCCATTTTTCCATAGTAATACAAATATCAAAGCGCTTAGTGTCAATACTGATACAGATCTAACACTGGCATAATCTAACATTGTGACACTAATCTAATACTGACAGTGAATAAGTCTAGTAAGCCTGGAAGTATTATAAGAACTGGAGGAAGTGGTTTGCATTAACTCCTATTCATTTAAAAGAGTTTGATTCACTGAGGCAGTGTCCAAATGGGGGCAGGTTGTGAACGCTGACATTTTTGGTTAAGGGTGATCGTACTCTCACGCTATCGAAAAGCCATGTGACTTACCATTGTACCATTGTATACTTTATATACCAATCTAAAGGAAATGGTCACTGGAAGGAATTACTGCAATTTAATAAAACCACAGAAACCCAAAAGTCCTGGACAAAAGTACAACCCCAAGTCAGAAAAGTTGGGACAGTATGGAAAATGCAAATGAAAAAAAAATGCTGTGTGTCTTTACATGTACTTTTATTTTATTGCAGACAGTATGAACCCAAGATATTTCATGTTTTGTCTGGTCAGCTTAATTTTGTTTATTGATATACATCCATTCCTGCATTTCAACACATAAAAAAAAAAAACACTTAAAAGACATTTTGACACTGAGGATATCGAGCACTGAAGTGTTTCAGGTGTTATTCAGTGCTAGGGTCTCAGGTTGGCGTTCCCATCTGAATGGAGTTTCCATGTCCTGTGTTTGCATGGGGTTTTGACTGGGATGTCCGTTTCCTCCCACAGCCCATAAACATGGCACTTAGTTTGACTGGTCGTTTTAAATGGATGATGCTCTGTTCTGGGTATTAACCTCTTCCCTGTCCCTATGCCTGATGCAGCCTTCCAGGTGCAGTTGGCTGCCACTTCTCACAGGTCTGTGTGTTGATTGGATGTCAAATCCAAGTGTTGATTGTAAAGCATCCTTGTGTTTGAGAAAGGTGCACTAAAGTTGTAACTAATAATAATAATAATAATAATAATAATAACAAATGAAATGAAGTTAGACCAGACAAAACATGAAATATTATTCATACTGTCTGCATTGAAATAAAACGTCTTGATGCATGCTCAATAATCCAGGTAAGAAAATCCCAGAAGTTGAATCTGTTCATCTGGACATAGGTTTTCGTCACTCATCTAAGTGACTTCTTCAGTCTCAGCTAGTTGGAAAACTTCCCCAATCTTATATACAGCACATTTGCATAGATTGAAAGTCGATGTTTACCGTAAGCCAACACATACGGATCAGTACTTATGGTTTGACTCTCATCATCCACTGGAGCACAAACTAGGAGTCATCAGGACACTGTACCACCGAGCAGACAGCGTCCCCACTGACACAGCGGCCAAGAATGGAGAGAAA
>JAJAGP010000097.1:623650-693650 GCA_025084515.1 Ancistrus triradiatus
GCTGTGAAGTGCCAGGAGGATTGCCAGGAATTGTACATCGGGGAAACCAAACAGCCACTGGCGAAACGGATGGCACAACATAGAAGAGCTACCTCATCAGGTCAGGACTCTGCGGTTTACACCCACCTACAGGCCAGTGGCCACTCTTTCAAGGATGAAGACGTGCAGATCCTTGATAGGGAGGAACGAAGGTTTGAACGCGGAGTAAAAGAAGCCATTTTTGTAAAAAGGGAACGTCCATCCCTGAACCGAGGAGAGGGCCTCAGACTACACCTCTCACCATCTTACAACGGAGCCATCGCAGCCCTTCCCCAATCCTGTGTGAATGGCAAATGTGGCCACTGTCATTAATGGCTATGTCAATCTGCATATTAAACTGATCACCGGTCCCATTGTTATGCAATGGTGCTGGTACCAGTCGTTATGCAAATGTGCTATATATAAGATTGGAGAAGTTTTCCAACTAGCTGACTCTGAAGAAGTCACTTAGATGAGTGACGAAATGTTTCTCCGACAAAACCTATGTCCAGATGAACAGATTCAACTTCTGGCATTGAAATAAAAGTCAAAGTAATGGACTGGTGGAATGGAATGTAACTTATTAAGGTTGCCCAGATGAAAGATTGTCATGCATAAACATCACTGGGGATTGCTGTGTTGCAAGCTCCCTTCACAATTTTTAGTTTTTTGTTTGTTATGTGTGCATTTATATAACCTTTTTTGGCACTAAATGTTGCCAGCACCTTCGTCTATGACAGACAGTAAGAAACTCTTGGAAGTAAGATTGACAATTACTCACTGAAAAATGGACTCTGAGTTTCTCAAAGCAGACATATTGTTTGGGAACACTGAAGAGGCCCCACTCATTTGGGCCGCCTGGCTGAGGAAACGTTGCAGGTATCGGAAGAGGGTCAGGAGAGCCGGCATTCTGGTCAAGCTGAGAAGGCGTGCTAACCGCCTCCCACTCCCCAGCAAACCACTGGAAAATGTACCATCCTTGAATAACAAAATCAGTGGACTCAGGGCACGGATCTCTTTCCAGCAAGAGATACGGGATTGCTGTGTAGTCTGCCTCACAGAGACCTTGTTACCACCGGAGATATGAAGCCATCGAGCCTTCAGAATTCTGTGTGTACCACGCCGATTGAACAAAGGACCTCTCCGGTAAGAGTAAAGGAGGAGGTGTATGTTTTATGATCAGCAGTGCTCGGTGTGATCAGAGGACTGTACACTTCACTGAATCTTTTTGCTCCTCAGACCTGGAATATCTCTTCATCTCGTGCAGACTGCTGTGATTGCCAAGAAAGTTTTCTGGGGTCATTGCCACCGCCATATGCATTCCACCACAGGCTGATATGACCCTGGCACTCATGATACTATACAAGGCTATTAACAAGCAGTTCCATTGTTGTCTCCATTGTTAGAGAGGTAGCTCCAAAGTATTTTCAGCATTTCTGATGCAGAACACGAAAATCAGTGATTCTCCACCTTCGGCGATGCATACTGTACAAAGCCCTCCCCGACCTTCGTTTGGCAAATCAGATCACTTCTCCATCCTACTCCTGGCAACCTATAGGCAGAAGCTGAAACGAGTACCGCCTACCATCAGGGAGGTCCATTGCTGGTTAAACCAGTGAGACTCTATGCTCCAGGACTGTTTTCATGACGTGAATTGAGAGACGTTCTGGGAGGCGTCCAACAATAAAACTGATGAATACACAGACGCTGTAACTGGATTCATCAGAAAGTGTTGTGCCCACACCAATCATAAATCTCGGCTTAACTGAGAATCCGTGCATCTCTGAATGCGCCTACTGCTGCTTTTAAATCAGGAAACACGGAGGAGTATAAAAAAGCCAGCTATGCTCTCTGTAAGACCATAAAAGCAGCCAAATGTGCGTACAGAGCTAAGGTGGAATCACAGTTCGACACCAACAACATGAGGAGCCTATGGCGTAAGGTTAAACACAATAACAGACTTTAAAAGGGAAACACACTCTGTGAGTAACACCTAGGCTATTCTTCCAGACCAGCTAAATTCTTTCTACGCTTCGAAAACAAATTATACAGTGCCCACAGGAAGAACCCCCACTACAGCTGATTCAGACCCTCCCACTTTCAGCAAGTTAACACCTGTAAAGCAGCCGGACCTGATGTCATTCCTGGATGTGTCCTAAAAGCATGTGCACGTCAGCTGGAAGGAGTGTTCACTGACATCTTCAACCTCTCTCTCCCTATCAGCTGTACCAGTGTGTTTCAAACTTGCCACCATTGTCCTCATTCCAAAGTCAGCCAAGTTATTACCTGGTGCCCGATTGCTCTGACCTATATCGTAAGTGAGCACTTTGAGAAGCTGGTCAGAGACATGATCTGCTCTTCACTATCTGTGAGCCTGGACACATTGCAGTTCACCTACCATCAAAACAGATCCATTGATGATGCAACAGCCCTGACACTACACACTGCCTTTTCCCACCTGGATAAAAAGAAGATGTATGTGCGAATGCTGTTTGTGGACTATAGCTCAGCATTCAACACCATCGTCCCCTCGAGGCTCGACATTACGCTTTGGGATCTGGGTCTGGACAGTTCTCTGTGCAGCTGGATCCTGAACGTCCTGACATGCCTATGCCAGAGGATAAGGATAGGCAGCATCACCTCCTCCTCACTGACCCTAAACACTGGAGACCCTCAGGACTATGTGCTCAGCCCACTCTTGTACTCCCTGTACACCCACGACCGCAGGACTAGACACAGATCCAGTGTCATTGTAAAATTTGCACATGACAATTGTGGGCCTGATCTCCAATGGCAATGAGATGGCCTACAGAAAGTAGGTCAGCTTCCTGAGACAGTGATACCAGAAGAAAAAACTTTCTTTCTGAGTGTGTTTACATGCCCTTAATAATCCAATAATTGCAGGAAATCAGATATTGTCAGTAATCCGATCAACAAGTATACATGCACTTGAGTAATGAGATAATGGCATAGCTCTGGTTTACATGAGTGTGTTTACATGCACTTAATAATCCAATCATAGTCGGATTTCTGCAGTTATCTGATTATTCAAGTAGTCATGTATACACCATACTCCGATCTAGAAATCAGATTAAGAAATTTGATAAAGAGTTGGATTTTACCCCAGTAATCGGAGTACTCGGTGCATGTACACCAGTTACCCGATTACGATCGGTGTTTTTAGACTATGCACATGTACGTGCCTTACACCACGGTTGCTAGGTCTTCGTATTCTAAAGATTTGGCTTTATTTGGACTCTTTTTCCATTTACTTTAGACTTTAGACTCTGAAACGCAGTATATACTCGAGAAAATGAATAGTTTGATTATTTAATATTAAAGTTTGATGTTTATGTCACATATTTCTATGAGATTATTGGCTGGTTGCAAAGAGGAAATCCGATTCCTGCCCGAGTCACGTAAATCTGGAGGTTTCCCATTATCTGATTACTCAAGTGCGTGTAAGCTCATTGATGGGAAAAATCTCATTGCTACAAAATCTGATTTTCTGCAGTTATCGGATTATTAGTTTCTTGTAAACGCACTGAATGACTTTACATGTACTTCTGTAATCAGATAATGGAAAATCTCCGGGATTATCTGACTCGGGCAGCAATCGGATTTCTACTTTGCAACCAGCCAATATATAGAAATATATGACACAAACTTTGAATTTTAACATTAAATAATAAAAATACTCAGTTTTCTTGTGTATATACTGCATTTCAGAGTGTTTGACAGCCGTTTCACTGCCTTTAATTCCATTGCACATTTAATTCCGGGGTTGCCAGATCCAGCAAGAAAAAAGCAGCTACAGTCAATGCGCTCATGCACATGCGCAGACTGAAAACACTGATTATAATTGGGCAGCTAGTATAGATGCAACTAATAATCTGATTACTGGGATAAAATCCAGGATTTCTACACTAGTCAAGTCAAGTCAAGTCAAGTCAGATTTATTTATATAGCGCTTTTTACAATGGAGCATTGTCTCAAAGCAACTTTACAAGTTTAGATTATCTCCTAATAACTACGTCCAATCCCAAATTGAGCAAGCCTATGGTGACAGTGGAAAGGAAAAACTCCCCTGAGTTATAGGAAGAAACCTTAAGGAGGACCAAGACTCAAAAAGTGACGGGACCCAACCTCCTTGGGCGGCGTAGATGATAAATCTAAGAGCGAAACTAAAGTCATGGAGTCAAAGTTCGAATAAAATGTGAAGTATGCACATTGACATTAAGTGGCCCAGGTATGGTGGGGCTGGAGCTGATGATGGAAGCAGCTTGGACTGGAGCTACAGCAGATGTGAACATCATTTCATGTGTGGGCTGCTGAAAACTGCCCGGAACACAGCTCGGAGAGAAAACAGAATATGTAATTAGTTATTGATTAAGAGCACAGTGTCTATTAAACAATCACTGATGCCATGTCAAGCACTGATGCCATGTGTAGCATGAGAAAAAAGACCCCGGCAGCATTAGCTATAGCAGCATAGCTAGAAAGAGGAGAACTGGTAGGTAACACAGCCAAGAGGGATCACATGAGACATTGGCAACCCCACGGGAGACAGAAGACAGCAACCCAACGTCTCTGATCACCATAAGACTCCGTATACGTATGCCGTATACATGACCACTTAAATAATCAGATAGCTGACTTAGTCAGATAGTAGGATTTTACCCCAGTAATCGGAGTACTAATATCATTTATACCAATTTCAATCAAATTTGGCAGTGTCCTGCAGAAAAAAACATGGTTACCAGGTCCTCTTTTTCTTGTTGATTTTTCTTTAGGGCTTATTTACATAGACCGGGTGGGGGATCTTTCATGGGAAACCCTGGAATTAAACACAGCAACCTGCTAAATGGCTATCGAACACTTTGGGGAGACTCAATATATACTCAAAAAATATTATAAAAATGATTTAATATTAAAAATGTAACTATACATCACACCGTTGTGTGAAATTATTGGCTGGTAGCAAAGCAGAAATCCGATTATTGCCTGGGTCATGTACGGTAAACCCAGAGGGTTCCCCATTATCTGATTACTCAAGTGCATGTACACTTGTTGATCGGATTACTGACAAAAATCTGATTTTCTGCCATTATCGGATTATTAAGTGCATATAAACGCACTCAGACAAGACCAAGAAGCGGATTGTGTACTTCAGGAAGTAGGAGAAAGTGCACGCCCTCATCATCATCAATGGTGCCAATGTAGAGAGGGTCAGGCACTTCAGTTCCTCAGTGTTCATATCACAGAGGATCTGACATGGACAGAACACACCACAGGGGTTGATGAAAAAGACAGTGCCTCTTCTACCACCGAAAGCTGAGAATCCTCAGAACCTGTTAGAAATGTACTGTGGAGAGCATTTTAATGGCCTCCATCACCACCTGGTATGGGAGCTGCACTGCTATCGAGCGGAAAGCTCTGCAGACGGTGGTGTGGACAGTCCAGTACATCACTGGGGTTCAGCTCCCAAATCTTCTGGACTTATACACCAGCTGCTGTTTCTAAAAGACTCCACCCACCCAAGCTACTGTCTGTTCTCACAGCTGTCGAGTGGCAGGAGGTACAGAAGCGTAAAGTTCAGAACCAGCCGGTTCCGAGACAGCTTCTTTCCCTAGGCCATTAGGCTGCTGAACAGCCAATAGTACTTGTGTATCTGTCAATGGGCCTGCCACTACATCTCTCGCTTTAATCATCATCACTCTGCACTTTACTGAACCCAGCATCTTTTTTATCTACCTCAAATTCACCAAACTTCATCTGTGTATATAATAGCCTTACCCATAACTAATATTACTTTTATATACTGGATATTTACACTACTGTTAAAATAACTGTATATCTAGAAGAACAGGGCAATACTGATGTAGATGTGTATATATTTTGTGTTTAAAGGGTATTTTTTTAAGTACTGCGAGGGACTACACACCTAAGCTTTTCACCGCTGGCACACCTGTGTAAATGTGATGTGACAATAAACATGACTGATTTATTGATTGATTGGAAGGTCTATTTCACTTTATTACAATGCATGTTATTGTGGCTGTAAGTTAAAGAGCAGAAAGCACTGGGCATCTACGCTTTAAAATATTGCTTTTGTAAACTACAGGTAAACTCCTCCATCACAGTCTCTGAGATTGTAAGATATCTTGGAGAAATCTTTGATAACCAGCTGAGCTTCTCTGCTCATATTGCCAAACTGACCCAGTCATGCAGGCTCCTCCTCTACAACAGCAGGAGAATTCGACCCTTCCTTTCCAGGGAAGCCTTTGGGGTGCTTGTCCAGTCTCTTGTTTTATCAAAACTAGATTACTGCAATGCACTTCTGGCTGGTCTTCCCATATGTACAATCAAACCCCTGCAACTGTTTCAGAATGCAGCAGCACGTCCGGTTTTCAATTTATCAAAGTTTTCTCATGTTACCCCACTGTGATGTTCTCTTCACTGGCTCCCTATAGCCACCCGCATCAGATACAAAACCCTGCTGCTTGCCAACAAAGCCAAAAACGGAGCAGCACCATCTTACCTAAAGCCTCTAATCAAACCATGCTCTGTACTTTGTACCCTTCGAGACACAAGCTTGCCTTGACTAGGCCCACCACACAAGATCAAAGGAAGACAAGCATCCAGACTCTTCTCCGTCCTGGCACCCAGGTGGTGGAATGAACTTCCACTGGATGCCTGAAAGTGTCTTGCTGCCTTTAATGGCCACTAAATGCTCACCTCTTCACTCAGCACTTAAGTAAAGGTTGAAAATGCAATTGCATCCACATCAGATCCTTGCGGGATCTAGCTGGATTGTATTCTTGTGTTATTGCTTATTTTGTACTAGAATGAGGTAATGTCTATTAAGACATTATACAAAGCAGTTCTGTAAGTCGCTCTGGATAAAGGTACCTGCTAGATGCTGTAAATGTAAATGTGATTATTACAGTTGCAGTCTACAATGATCATATAATCCTTTAGATAACCTTTAATCTCATCCTATTCAACAAGTTAAATATAGAGGTATATATATTCTTGGTGATGGCATTTAAATCCTTGCCTCCACTTCCACTTACTCCCACAATAAGTCACATTAACTTTTATGTTGTGATTTCATTAGTATTTGTGTTTATCGACCATGTACAGCTGTGTGTAGTTTTCTTGATGAGTGGAGCCCATGTAGATTTCATTGTTCCCTACCAGACTTTCTGTGCCAGAGACACCACTAATAACATACATACAGTATTTGAAGGATTTTCTGCATAGCATAGTGCTCCACCTCTGGTCCCACTGTAATAATACAGTCAGGCTCATTCAGAAGAACATTATCTGGAAATATGGCTTTATGTTATTTGCCAGCAGCAGTAGAGGAAATGCTGTGGAAAGTAGTGGCACCTCCCATTGGTTAATGCTGTCTAGAAGAGACAAAATCTGTCATCTAAAGCGAAAGGATGGCACAGCACTGTTAAAACCCAATTTAACATGGTTTACCCCACATGAAGGAAAAACACACACACACACACACACACACACACACACACACAAAACCACATCTCCCTATGGACTCTATGACTGACTGTGCAATAAAAGAGCGAGTCACTCACAATAAGCACTTTATTGACTTTGGGAGTAGCATTGGGTTGCTCCCCATATCTGAAGGCACCTCACAATGACACATCAACATTGCTTTGCGCCAGAAATCATAAAGATTTAGGTTAAAACTCTTGCTGCAGCAGGTGTTGCAGTTCACAGGGGCATATGATAAAAAAGTAGAGTTTTGTTGAACCGACCCATCATGAGATGTCATATTGTTGCAACAGAATTGCCCATTCACATGGGCATTTGTTAAATGCATGTGCACCGGACTGTTTCATTTTAGTGTTGCTGTGTTATTGTGCTAGTGAATCCATATAATTTTCTCCAGCTTCTGTGCTCGGCCATGGGCTCATGTAATTGACGAGCTAAAAAAATAAAAAATAAAAAATAAAAAAAAGGATACTTTAATCTGAAAAAGCAGTAGAAAACTATAAAAAATTCCAATGTTTGAAAGGACAGTAAATAGCAAAAAAAGAAAAATTAAATAACCTATTCAAGATCAAGACAAGATCTGGGGGACCACCAACGGAGCGATTGCACCAGGGTTCTTTTTAATCAAGCCAAACCTGCCAAGTGTGAACACACCCTTAAACAGAAGTCCAAGAAAGTGGAGGACAAGAGTTTTGAAATTTTTTTATTTTAAAATTCAGTCTGAAAAACTTTTGACTTGAGGACATGAGCTGTGTAGCAGTATTGCAGTCAATGTAGACTGCAGTTCAAATTTTGCAGTTCAAGTTTGTTACTGTGAGTATTTCATTTTTGGTAGTATGGGCAAGACTGAATGGTCATATGTTCATCGCTATAGGGTGATGTGTTGGTATTGTTTCATGTCTTGGTCTCCAGCAAACTGTAAATTTAGTACTACTGTCGTTCTGGAGAACACAGGACAAGGCACCTCAAGAGAAGACACACGAACAAAAAAATTAGTCACCTTGCATGTTTCAGGTGGTAGTAACTTCAGACTCTAGCAGATGGCGTTGCACAAGGATGATCAGTCTATAAATGCCTGTGGGTTGTGCAACAGTATTCATAGACTGAGAAGAGGTGGTACAGTGCGGTGAATGTCTTGTTCGATGTGTGGAAAATGGGTCATGAAGCAGATGTTAATGAATGGCAAAAAGGAGTGAATGCATTTGAGCATGCCAAAGAGCATAATGTGAAGGAAGTAGTTGAAGTTGAAGGTATACTGAAGCGTACAATCATACAGGTCTTCCAGCAGTGGCAAAAATCTCAGTGTACAGAAAATTACTGTCCGAAATGTGGCCAAAAGACGAAACTGATGGACAGGGACCTCCATTATGTTTAATGGCTTGTGAGTTTGCTTCCAGGTAAGAAAGACTTTTAGAAGTCACCGCAGGTCCTTCACAACCAATTTCTGAAAGAACACTATGCAGGGAATTGCATACCATGAACATATGGAGCAGAGTGGCACCAAGAGGGTTTTTCTCACTTGTGCTTACAAAGCTGCCAATTTACAGTGGGTGAAAAAAGACAAACATTGGACTATTCATGACTGGAAATGTTATCTGGTCAGATGAATCTTGTTTTTGCCTGTATGTGAATGATTCATGTGTTCATTGAAGACCTTAGGAAGCCTTCAATGAGGACTGCATGCAAGGTGTGGTTCAAGCTGGAGGAGGTTCTATTATATTCTGGGAGTGTTTTATGCAGAAATGGGGCTTTTGGTTGAGTTGACAGTAAATTTGAACCAGAATCCCTACACTGAGCTACTGGACAACCAGGTTTTGCTGTTTGCTCATGTTATATGATGGACGGTGATGTTGCCTACATCTAGAAACTTGTCCAGTGTTCGGAATTCAGATATCATCCCATTGTTAAAAACATTAAACTGTCAGAAACAGTGTCGATAAACCATATAAAATGTCAGTATTAGTAAAACGTTGACTACAGCTCCTCTACTGCAAAGAGTAAATAATGTTTCTCCTCTTGTGATTTAATGCCTGGTCAAGTGTAATGTGATAGGAAATATCTCCAAGCACTTACTTCTCTATGTCCCTAGTCAGGTTTATTTTAATATCCTAGTGCTTTAGGGAAAGTTAGTGATCAAGTAAAATAAGTAAAAGAAACCCTGACTCGATGCCCTTTAAGCTTGATTACATTAAATTAGTTCAGTTAGCAAACAAAATGTTTACTATCATGGAAAAATATGAAAAATAGTTTCACATGCAGTAACCGGACTATATTTTTTCATGCTTGCTAATTCAAACCAGCATGCAGCTGATTAAATCTTAGAAAATTTGATGCGTTTAGCCACTATGGTGTCATAAAAATACTGAATAAAATATGTTTATATGTAGGATTACAAACTGAACAAATGCAAATTTAACTTTGCTTGCCACTTTCTTGAATAAATAAGTACATAGATTAAGCTAAGTGCTGCTGTCATGATCTCTAGAATATTTTGCCATTTATTTTTGGAAATTGGAATTAATCTGACATGAGATGAATTATTTATTGTAGCCTATCTCAGGAAAAGTCTGAAACAGAATAGAACAGTTGTAGTACACTTGTTGATACACTGTCTCAACAGCAATGACAACCACTGGTAAGATTCATGCTTTGATATGTAAATCAACTCCCTTAACATTATTTAAGTCATAAAAAAGATTTGTACTCAATAGCAGAAAGAAGACTTTGAGACATTTTTACTATTTTTCATTTTCGTGGCTTCTAAAAGGTCAGCTCCCTGTCAGATTTGTCAACTCGAGTTGCTTTGATAATTATGTTAACAAGGAAACTGCTTCACTTATGTAGCTTGCTATTCAAATAATGTTTTAAACTTTTTCCCCAAAGAAAACATGCTGATAAATATTCACAGCCTAAAGCTTTCCAAGAATTAATATTCAACAAAAGTGAGTCAGTCTCAACTCCTCACACTTCAGATCTTCATTTTTACTGTGGGAGTTTTTTAATAGCCTCTAAAGGATCTTCATCTCTTTATCCAGTACACTCTCAGGCATCCGTGGCTTTTGAAAACTAGATTCCCTCAGAAGACTCCAAACTACAGACTCCAGAACACTTTTTTTGAATGACTGCATAGCATTTGCTCCATTTCATAGAGAAAGAAACAAGGGATGATGGCAGAGTGGCACTTTCACTTCAAAGAACACAATTGTTTTCCTGCCAAAGGCAACAACACAATTCAACGGAAGTCCTTAAGGGTGAGGTGAACAAAAATAAAAAAATAAATAAACTAGGCACCCGAATCCAATTTCCACCTTATTGATTTTTTTTCTGCTATGTGTAGCATAGTAGGAACAGCTAAGAGATATTTTGTCATTTATTTTATAATTTCAGGGAGCTAAAACCATCCACTCTTCAAAAGTTGTGTATTTTCTCCACCACTGAGGCCTATAATAATAAAAGCATTTCATCCCACTAGGGGTGGCCCTTGGCAAGATCAGCAAATTGCCAACAATTAGTGCATGTTATAACCCTTTCTGAACTCAAGGGGCCCTAGTTTCAGTCTCAGAATAATGAAATGTCCTTTTTTCCTTGTGGTTCTCTGATATGAAAGTTTATGAATCTCACACTGTGATGTGGAGTTAATTAAGACTGATTAATATTACAATATAACACATATAAGTAGACAGTCCCTGGACAGTTATACTGTATATTCCAGTCGGTACAGTGAAACATTTAACCACAATTATGAGTTTTATAGCATAATTCAAGAGTAATCACATTTTCACTCGCTTCTTTTTGATCCCACAGAAACAAGGTTATTTTTCCATGTAAAAAGCATTTCACAGATTTAAGCTTGAACAGAATGCACGTATTATATATTATGAAATATATATATATATATATATATATATATATATATATATATATATATATATATATGTGTGTGTGTGTATATATATTTCACAGTGGTGCTTGAAAGTTTGTGAATTTTCTATATTTCCACATAAATATGACCTAAAACATCATCAGACTTTCACACAAGTCCTAAAAGTACATAAAGAGAACCCAGAGAACCTCCGATGTGCAGTAATAACAGCAACATCTACATATATACATACAGTGGGGCAAAAAAGTATTTAGTCAGTCACTGATTGTGCAAGTTCTCCTACTTAGAAAGATGAGAGAGGTCTGTAATTTTCAGCATAGATACACTTCCACTAGAGACAAAATGAGAAAAAAATCCAGGAAATCACATTGTAGAATTTAAAGAATTTAATTGTAAATCATGGTGGAAAATAAGTTTTTGGTCACCCACAAACAAGCAAGATTTCTGGCTCTCACAGACCTGTAAGTTCTTATTTAAGAAGCTCTTCTGTCCTCCACTCGTTATCTCTATTAATGGCACCTGTTTGATCTCATTATCTATATAACAGACACCTGTCCACAGCCTCAAACAGTCAGACTCCAAACTCAACCATGGCCAAGACCAAAGAGATGTCGAAGGACACCAGGAAGAAAATTATAAACCTGCACCAGGCTTGGAAGAGTGAATCTACAATAAACAAGCAGGTTGGTGTGAATAAATCAAATGTGGGGGAAATTGTAAGAAAATGGAAGACATAAAAGACTATTGATAATCTCCCTCGATCTGGGGCCCCACGCAAGATCTCATCCCGTGGGGTCAAAATGATCATGAGAACGGTGAGCAAAAATCCCAGAACTACACAGAGGGACCTGATGAATGACCTGCAGAGAGCTGGGACCAAAGTAACAAGGCTACCATCAGTAACACACTCCACCGAGAGGGACTCAGATCCAGCAGTGCCAGGCGTGCCCCCCTGCTTAAGCCAGTACATGCCCAGGCCCGTCTGAAGTTTGGCAGAGAGCATATGGCTGATCCAGAAAAGGATTGGGAGAACATCATGTGGTCAGATGAAACCAAAATAGAACTTTTTGGTAAAAACTCAACTTCCTCATGTTTGGAGGAAGAAGAATGCTGAGTTGCATCATACATACTGTGAAAAATGGGGGTGGAAACATCATGGGGCTGTTTTTTCTGCAAAGGGGACAGGACGACTGATCCGTGGTAATTGAAAAATGAACGGGGCCATATATCATGAGATTTTAAGCCAAAACCTCCTTCCATCAGTGAGAGCATTGAAGATGGAACGTGGCTGAGTCTTTCAGCATGACAATGATCTCAAACACACTCATGGGGCAACGAAGGAGTGGCTCCGTAAAAAGCATCTCAAGGTCCTGGAGTGGCCTAGCCAGCCTCCAGACCTCAGCCCCATAGAAAATTTGTGGAGTGAGTTGAAAGTCCATGTTGCCCCAAAACATCACTGCTCTAGAGGAGATCTGCATGGAGGAATGGGCCAAAATACCAGCTACAGTGTGTGCCAACCTGGTGAAGACTTACAGGAAAAGTTTGACCTCTGTCATTGCCAATAAAGGTTATGTTACATAGTATTGAGGTGAACTTTTGTTATTGACCAAATACTTATTTTCCACCATAATTTACAATTAAATGTTTTAAAAATCCTACAATGTGATTTTTTGGATTTTTTTTTTCACTTTTTGTCTCTCAGAGAAGTGTACCTATGATGAAAAATACAGACCTCTATCATCTTTCCAAGTAGGAAAACTTGCATAATCAGTGGCTGACTAAATACTTTTACCCCACTGTGTGTGTGTGTGTGTGTGTGTGTGTATATATATATATATATATATATATATATATATATATATATATATATATATATATATATATATAGATAGATTTTTTTTTAGTATTATTTTGTTATTAGAAACAGCATGGCTCTCCCACAACCCTGATATAATTATAAGCGGATGAGGCAATGAATGAATGATCGTTTACTTTGCTGTTAAATCACTTTTAGTGTTTAACAGGCTTATATCTTATGCACAGCTGTGCCCCTATGACTGATTGGCAAGCAGGGGGTAGCGTTACAGTTGTGCCCCTCTAAATTCTGCATGTACCCCAGTACGACAAGAAGTCTGGAAACGGCCCTGCAGGACACAGTCTGCAGTCTCACAGTAATGAGCAAAATATTATCACTTTAATGCATTAATAACAGGTTTAAATCAGAGGAACAAATGGAACCAACCCCAGGGTGTTTAAACAGTGCAAACCTTCATTCTACAGCTGACCCAATCCAATTCATATCCTGCTTCTCGCTAAATGAGGTTTGAGTTGCGGTTTGAGGTTTGGTTCTGTCTGTTTCTTTTGGTTGAAGTCCAGATCTGTCTTTAAAATGTACATAATGCCTGTCTAACTAAAAATAAACTAATAAAAGCTTGTGCACTAACCACACACAGTTCTAGAAGCATGATTTAATAACAACGCGTGGTACAAATACAGTGAACAGAGAGCACATGGTTCATGTTATTAGTTTAAAAATGTATTAAGCACCCATATATTCACAAAGCCATCCAAAGTACATTGAAATAGCCTTCATCGACTCTTGCATTGTACCTTCCACAATATATTTGTAAACAGATTAAAAGTGCAAAGACACTCAATAAAGCAGCTGAAATGTGTCTAGTTTGCATTTGGCTGATGCTATTACATACTTAGCGCTGAGCTCACAGCTCTAGAGTTTCTTGATTCTAGTGCTGAGCGGTATTACCAAAAATGTGTATCACGGTATTTAAAAGACTTCTACTAAGTTCGCAGTATTATTGGCATGGGGGTGGCATTTGTATAGGTTTTTATCTTACCTTACACACCCACAGACATACTGTCATCAGGAGTACATAGAATACAATAAATATTACATTGTAATTAAGATATTTATATATATATATATGTATTTATATTTACACATATACATACATACATACATACATACATACCGATGTGTGTGTGTGTGTGTGTGTATGTATATATATACACAGTATATATGTGTATATATAGATAGATAGATAGATAGATAGATAGATAGATCACTTTATTAATCCCAGAGGGAAATTCGTGTGTTACAGCAGCATAAGTCAAACAAAAAGCGACATATACATAGAGATCAGATATAAATATACATAGAGAGCAGTGTTAAACTACAGCTAATAATATATATATACTTCACTTTCAGTACTTTATCATAAAGTTGTAACGATGATGCAAGCCCTTCAGCTTGCATCCATCTTGTTTAGCTCCCCCTGCTTTCTGCTTTCCACCCAGCAGGTGGGGCTGTAGCCACCTGCTGGTCTGTTCTCTATATATACCCCTCTTCCTGTGCACTTCCTTTGTCTGGCTTCTTCACACTGTGGTTGTCCTTGGCTCCTATTATGTTATCCTTCATGCTGGTTTGTCTGTTCTGCCTTGTCATGTCACTTTGTGTCTTAGTCTCTCTTAGTCTCTCTTCCTTTGTGTTTTTAAGTATTGGTTAGTTGTCCTAGGTTTAGCTTTGTTTGTGTGTGTTAGCATTGTTTGTATTAGCTTTAGCTGTGTTAGCTTGTTCCATGTGTTAGATGTTAGTTGTATTACTGATTATTCTTAGTTTATGTCTGTGTGGTTTGTTTGTATGTTTCACCATGTTCACTGTAAATAAATCTGTAGCGCTTGCACGTATGTCCGCCTCCCTTGTCCTCCCTTGTCCTCCCTTGTCCCGAGCGTAACAAAAGTAAGCTTTATGTTAATGATTTTGCTCAACTGTAAATGAATGCGAGTGTCCTAAGCATGTTTAAAGTGCACTACGCATTACAATACTCTCCAGCACTGTTTAATATAGGCGGCACTATGATTTATACAGTATAAATATATTATACTATATCTCAAATGGTGCTTGAAAGTTTGTGAACCCTGTAGAATTTTCTATATTTCTGCATAAATATGACCTAAAACATTATCAGATTTTCACACAAGTCCTAAAAGTAGATAAAGAGAACCCAGTTAAACAAATGAGACAGAACTACTATACTTGGTCATTTATTGATTGAGGAAAATGATCCAATATTACATATTAGTGAGTGGCAAAAGTATGTGAACCTCTTGTATTGGCAGTTAATTCACACAGGGTTATGTAGGTTTGGATTTTTTTTTCTCCCTTTATAATAAACACCTTCATTTAGAAACTGCATTTTGTGTTTACTTATGTTGTCTTTGATTAATATTTAAATTGGTTTGATGTTCCGAAACACTTAAGTGTGATAAACATGCAAAAAAAATTAGGAAATCTGGAAAGGGGCAAACACTTTTTTACTCCACTGTATTAAACTGTTTAATTTGTGATAAATTCATCTTATTGTGGATTTGTCTGAACATATCCCCATCGTAAATCGGGGACTATCTGTACTAATAGATTTTCAGTGTAATATTGCTCTGTATTTATTTTGGAAAGAACACACAAAATCTGTAATTTCATGTTAATTCATTATCATTTATTTCCCTTTTGTCATTGCAAAGCATTATTATAATAACTATCCTAAAATGCCAAAACTGCCTTTTTTCTGCAAGTTCTTTTTTTATTGATTGCGTGTTCCCATCAAGCAACTAATCAATACGAAGTTTCTCAGTCCCCAAGCTGCAACATTGAACTTATTTTCAGCTGCAGTAGCCTGTAACATACTAAATGTGTGTCATTGTTTTACCATGTTGCAAGTGATTTAACAATAAATTCAGTACAATCAAGCAATGACATGACTCAAATATGTACTGAATCAGTCAATTTCACCCCAACACAGTGAAGGTAATGTCATCGTTTTGTTTCAGTTGTGTTTTGATAATGCTCATTATAGTAGATGCCAAGCATATTAGGTTAGCTTAAGAACAGTGGTAACTGCACTTTGTTTTGTAGATTATATGATTGTTAACTCTCATCAGAGAAGTAATATTAAGTCAGAGTGGGATTCTGGACAGGTCAATATCTAGTTTTGCAGGGTGCTTCTAATTCCAATGCATTTTTTTTTTAAATAGCTTCAAATGTGAGCAAAATGCTGCCATTGTAGGGCCCTGGCAGGAACTGCCAAAATTCCATTTAAATCTGGAAATTTTATTAGCTCTTGAATATAGTCATTTGCTTGCTATAGTGAAACATGCCAGTTTGTCATGGGATTGCTGTACCTTACATATTAGGAGTGCAAGCTGTGGGATAAAAATCTCTTTCATAGTTAAAAAGTAAAAACATTTATTTAGACTTGGCAGCTGAAGGCGAGAGAAGGGAGGCGAACTGCAACAGCATTGCATCATCTAAAAATGTTACTCCCAATCCTGTCTTTGCCTTTTATGTGCTCCATATTGTTGTAGTGAGGGAGCATTTGATCTTTGCTACTTCTCCAGGTTCTGTGTGAGTTTCCAGTTTGGCTAGGTTATGCAACCAAGCATTTCAAAGGGCCATTTCTGGCCAGACCAAAGTGGTGTCTCTGATCAGGATTTGCTCAGATTTTATCTACATTAAATTCCAGAAGGCTTGCCTAGAACCTAAAGCGACAAGTACTGAGCAAATTTTTCCCATACGGAATAATGTAAATTGAATTAATTTGCTCCAGACCTCCAGAAAATCCACAGTGTATTATATACAATAATGGAGTTGTATTGTACAGGTGCTCCCTGATTATGAAGGGCACATGTTTCTACAAATTCATCATAAGTTAAATGTTACATGAACTGAGGAGTGTAACGAGTGTGTGATAGAGCGGTCTATATTGTATCATGGTGGAAATATGGAAAGGATGCTATGATAATAATCATAAACACAAAGCTTATTTTATAATAAAGTGTTAAAAAATCTCGTTTAATTTAGTGAGTAATGGATTGAAAGTGAAAACTAAAAGCAACACTTACTCTATTGATGAAGCATAATTGCAGCCTGTGTTCTGGAGCATTCAACTCCTGTTTTGGCTCTTATAAATGAACCTTTTTAGGATCCATTATTTGCAGTAAGAATACAGTATTGTAGATGTAAAAATAATGAAAAACACAATAAAAATAGAGGAGATTTTGAACCTGAATCACTGTGTACCCATGAATCATGCACGTTTAAGCAAGTGCACAGAGTAGCGAGCAAACAACGAGAACTGAGTCAAATTGTTCTAGTCAAAATGAGAACCGAATTTGATAAGTTCTGAGGTGCTTAAGAACTGGGGTACCACTGTACAAAGTTTTGTACTACTTGCACATGCAGCTTAATTTGTTGGAAAAATTTTTGTCGGAAAATGGCTTGGTGGGTAGCACTGGGTTTGATTCAAGGTGAAGTGGTCTTTCTGTATGGAGTCTGCATGTTCTCCCCATGTCCACGTGGGTTTACTCTGGTTTCTTCCCGCAGTCCAAAGACATTGTTTAGGTCAATTGATTACGCTCTAGTGGCTCTAGTGTGTGTGTGCGCGCGCTTTATGATGGATTGGCGCCCTGTTTAGGGTTGTTCCTGCCTTGCACCTTACGCTCCCGGCTAGGCACCGGCTCTATCACGACCCTGTTCAGGATTAAGCGGTTAAGAAAGTGAACGTGAATGAATGAATTCAAATGTCTTTTGGACAAGGACAAACATCATAGTAACGTCTTCTTGCAAAAGTAAGAAAACTGTCTGATAAACTGTAAACTCACCTGCTGCTGACATAGTGTGTAGTCATCTCTGGCAGTTAAGAATCCTGCCATTTTCTTGATGGAAAATAATTGCATGTTTCTTCAGTTATTTCATAAGATACATGTTGGTTATGGCAACCACTACCTTAAGTCTTTCATCGCACTATTATAACTATTATCATTTCATGAAGTAAAACCATACTTTAGACCTTTGCAAAAGGTTTAGTTTCTCGTCGTACAGCAAGGAAGCGGTTCTTTTGTTGTCTTGTGTTTTTTCTATTTTAGTATTTCTGATGAAGTCCTCATGATCTTTTGCTATTCTTTGTCAACAGGGAAGAATAAGAAGATGGGAGTCTTAAAACTTTACACATAGTGAGCATTTGTTAGGATCATAGACGCCACAATATTGTTATTTTTCTTTAAAGTACTAAAAATAAGCACCAGATTTGTGAGACTTTTCTGTAATCTGTACTCTGTGCCTTTATGCAAGCCTTAGTTGAAAGAGAGTCTGGTAGTGTTCATTACTCAGTGTGGCTAATGAAGTAGGGTATTTGACTAACATCTCAAATGACCAGTCACAAACTGTAGCCATACAATACAGGAAAAGAGGATGTCTTTTTGGTACTTTTCATAATGTTCGATGGCTGGGGATCTCACATGAAACGTGAATCTGTGTCTATTCTTTATTTTCCAGTACCACCAACAATCGTCAGGTTCTCAGAGGATATTGTGGTCAATGAAGGCTCCAACGTCACACTGATGTGTCTGGCCAATGGCAAACCAGAGCCCACAATCAGCTGGAAATCGCTCTCTCCACTGGGTATGAGACATGATGCTTCCTTTTCATATGTAATGTGACATTCTTTGATATGTATAGTTTATGAAAATTAATATGTTCCAGTTGAAAACCAGATGATGCAATCAGTTGCGAGTGAATTAAGGACACTGAAAATGTGTTGTGTTTCTTCCCTCTCCAAAATAATTTGTGACATCTTCAAAATTACACAATACCCAGTTCCAACTCCTATTTAACAAATTGCGCGTTTTCATCTCATATCTCAATGAATATGTATGATATTTGCAGTTCTTGATGAGGTGTATGAATATGCCAGATTGCATGTCATTCTCAAATTGTTAACAAATTGGTTTGCTTTGTTCAAGGTATGTATGTCTGTAGGTGTGTAGACATTCCACAAACACTGGGCACTATGTTTTGCATGTATAGTGAAGAGAAATATGTACTGCCTGAGCCTGTCTGTTCCATTATTGCTCCCGGCACTGTCGCACTTTATCAGGAAAAATACATTTTGTGCACACTGATTCACGCACTCCTATTGTGCAAAAGCCCTCATCCCTCTCCCTTTGTGTCAGTACAAGAATTTGGTAATTGAAATGTTAATATGACACGGATGTGACTGTTCCACTTTTTCAGAGAGATGTGAAAAGGGGCTTTGATGGGCTCTATTATAAAACAGTACAGGTGTCTGGCAGGGCCTATTACAGCCTTTATTAATAAAGATCAACTGTCACAGTTAAACCAGACGAGGAAAACAGCACAATTGGACTGTACCTTTGCTCTATGTGCAGATGCATTTAAGAACTAGTCTATAAGAACAGGAATAGCTCTTAGAAGAGCTATAAAAAGTTGCAAGGCTGCACAAGATGAGTAACTATGAGAGATTTCCAGAAAACCACCCTAGTAAATAACTTGAATAAAATATGCTGGAATACTGGACCTGTAATACATTCTGGGAGCCATTGAGGATTCCACTCTGTCACTAAACATGGAGGCTCCCGATGCCCCACACACTCCCCTCCAAGAATAAGCTGTCCTCAGTGACTCCCACTCCCGAGGTATGTGATATAGTCCAGGTGTCGTGGCATGTGCCACTCCAACTGAAGTGCTTCAATATTAGTTGTCTCCTGGGAGATGCTACCATTGTGGGATTGGTACAGGATGAGGTGGTCACAACTAACCTCCACTGCATCCAAACTTGGTACACAACAATGGAAAGATGCTCAGAAAGATGCTCAGAAATGATGCAGGGACCCTTCCAGTTGCTGTGCAGCTTGGAGCTCTGGCCTTTACATCACAGTGGGTTGTAAAAGCACACTTTACCCCCACCGACAAGCATGCTCCACTTTTGCTCCCTGGCCAGTTAGGGCACAGTGGTATTGGATGTAATGAAAATCCTGAAAATATCTCTGGTGCCTGCTTGCTCTCTTGGTGGGGTCCTAAAACTCAACTTCACTGGGATGCCAAGCATGCACCCAACATTAACTGGGCTTGCATGAATCCCATGAATTCCTGACACACAGCTCTGGCAAATCACAGTCGGGAGCTGCATGGAGTGTGTTTGGTTGACCCTCTCCACCATTCTGTCGCTCCAAAGCGACTTACACACCTCCACTATGACCCATGTTCCACAGAAACCACGTAGCTGTGGTAGTGGCACTCTGACATTTGGTAAAAATCCTCCAAAGCGATGATCATGTTTCAGTTCCTCTGTTCAGTCTCTGGAAAGGGACCAAGCACACCTATGGCTGTGTGCTTCATGAGGATGACTGCAGCATTGACAGCTGTGCACACAGGTGCTTGACTGGTCCCGTCCAAGTTGTGCATTGCACTGCAACACATCGCTTTAAAAACCTTGCCAATAGAACCTCTTTTGAAGATGTTTTCAAGACACCAAATTGTCCAAGCTCCACTGGACTGTGCACTGCACAAAGAACATTGGCATGCATCTGACATGGCATCAACATGTGCCACACACAGTGGGCTCCTTCCAGCAGTGCTATAGTACCCCATCTTCTTCCAAGAGACATACCTGTTGTCCTGACCCCACAGTATCCATTATGACACACCACTCTACCAGACCCTGCTCTACTTCTGTCTGCCTGCAGTGACAGCAGAGAACCTCCATGCACAACCACCATGACAGGACATTAGCAACTTTCCAGCTCTTTAGTATATAGATAAGTGGAAAGACTGGAACGCAGTGATGTATCAGGCTACGTCACATCAGGCACTCCAAAGAGGTAAGGCTTAATTTAAAAATGGTAGTATGACACCAACCCCAGAAAGCTGCATCTTGACGTTTGCAGGTGTGGGCCACGACCCACAAAACTAACCTTGTTCTGAAGACGGATCATGTTTTTTAGGGTGTATCTTGACTCCATTAGTATAAATGGTGGCCCATGTAGGAGTGTGTACAAGCAGGTCATCCAAGTACAAAATGCAGTGATTCTTGGGACTGGCCGCCCAAACGTGCTTCGTCCACTGCTTGAATGGCATGAGCATACTATACCATAGTTCAGCAGCGATCAAAAATGCTGTTGTTTTGAGGGCATTGTCAGTGATTGTGGCTTGTTAGTACCTGCTACGGAGACCCAGTGAGCTAATCCACAGTGCTAGCTTGTTCCAGTATCTCATTAATACACTGTAACTGATACGAGTCCAGTTTAGTCTCATCATTTAAACAGCAATAATCCACACATAAACGCCACTGACTGTTTCTTGGCCAGCACAGCTGGTGCCATCTATGGGCTGCTGGGAGGTTTGATGACACTGACCGCTCCATGTCCTTGATCTTTTCAGCTGTGATCTGATGTTTGGCCCAAGGCAAATGGTATGAATGCAGGTGGCTGAACCTTTGTACATTTTATGCTGTACCAAGTTAGTTTGTGCACAGTCCTCGTTGCTCACCACAAAAGGTGTGTAAATGCAAGTATCAAAAGTTTTCAGCAGCTGCTGTGCATCAAACTCTGATACTCCACCTCCTGCACTGCAAAAAAAGTGAATCTTTATAGCTGCTGAGGCAAACGCAGTTTTGGAACATCTTATCACCGATACAGCAGCGCCGAGACTAAGGGTGTGTCTGAAATGACACCCCTAGACCGATATAATATATATATATATATATATATATATATATATATATATATATATATATAATGCCTATACAGTGGGGCAAAAAAGCCACTGATTGTGCAAGTTCTCCGACTTAGAAAGATGAGAGAGGTCTGTAATTTTTGTCACAGGTACACTTCAACTATGAGAGACAAAATTAGAAAAAAAATCCAGGAAATCACATTTTTGGATTTTTAAAGAATTTAATTGTAAATCATGGTGGAAAATAAGTATTTGGTCACTCACAAACAAACAAGATGTCTGGCTCTCACAGACCTGTAACAACTTCTTTAAGAAGCTCTTCTGTCCTCCACTCATTACCTGTATTAATGGCACCTGTTTGACCTCGTTATCTGTATAATAGAAACCTGTCCACAGCCTCAAACAGTCAGACTCCAAACTCAACCATGACCAAGACCAAAGAGCTGTCGAAAGACACCAGGAATAAAATTGTAGACTTGCAGCAGGCTGGGAAGAGTGAATCTATAATAGGCAAGCAGGTTGGTGTGAATAAATCAACTGTGGGAGCAATTGTAAGACATACAAGACCACTGATAATCTCCCTCGATCTGGGGCCCCACACAAGATCTCATCCCGTGGGGTCAAAATGATCATGAGAAGGGTGAGCAAAAATCCCAGAACTACACGGAGGGACCTGATGAATGACCTGCAGAGAGTTGGGACCAAAGTAACAAGGCTACCATCAGGAACACACTATGCTGAGAGGGTCTCGGATCCTGCAGTGCCAGGCGTGTCCCCCTGCTTAAGCCAGTACATGCCCAGGCCTGTCTGAAGTTTGCCAGAGAGCATATGGATGATCCAGAAGAGGTTTGGGAGAATATCATGTGGTCAGATGAAACCAAAATAGAACTTTTTGGTAAAAACTCAACTTGCCGTGTTTGGAGGAAGAAGAATACTGAGTTGCACCATACCTACTGTGAAGCATGGGGGTGGAAACATCATGCTTTTGGGCTGTTTTTCTGCAAAGGGGGCAGGACGACTGATCTGTGTTAAGGGAAGAATAAATGGGGTCATGTATTCTGAGCTTTTAAGCCAACACCACCTTCCATCAGTGAGAGCACTGAAGATGGAACGTGGCTGGATCTTCCAGTATGACAGTGATCCCAAACACACTGCACGGGCAACGAAGGAGTGGCTCCGTAAAAAGCATTTCAAGGTCCTGGAGTGGTCTAGCCAGTCTCCAGACCTCAACCCCATAGGAAATTTGTGGAGGGATTTGAAAGTCCGTGTTGCCCCAAAACATCACTGCTCTAGAGGAGATCTGCATGTAGGATTGGGCCAAAATACCAGCTACAGTGTGTGCAGACCTGGTGAAGACTTACAGAAACCTTTTGACCTTTGTCATTGCCAACAAAGGTTATGTCACAAAGTATTGAGTTGAACCAAATTTATTGACCAAATACTTATTTTCCACCATAATTTACAATTAAATTCTTTAAAAATCCTACAATGTGATTTCCTGGATTTGTTTTCTCATTTTGTCTCTCATAGTTGAAGTGTACCTATGATGAAAATTACAGACCTCTCTCATCTTTTTAAGTAGGAGAACTTGCACAATCAGTGGCTCACTAAATACTTTTTTTTGCCCCACTGTAATTGCACCCTAGTTATAGTTCTTCTTTTTTTGGGTTTTTTGTGCATACCGTATTGGTGCATTATCATCATAGACTGGACTGGATTACTTGTATTGTCTTTGGCAGATCGCACCATTGAGTGTTGTATTTAGGCTGGCCATGTTCAAAGTCGAAAGTTCTTTTCAAATTTCGGGGCAAAAAATAAATTCAAACTGACCTTTTGTTGTCCGAATTGTTTGAGTGAAGTTTGAAGAGTGACGCTGAATTGAAATTAAAAATCTGTCGTACATGCATCTCTATTCACACCTGAATGAGAGAAAAATAGTACAAATAAACCCTTGTGACATGTACTGACAGAAAAGAGTCTTGAAGGCAGAAAACAACATGGCAACATTACTTGCGTTACTTTTGTTTTCGTTATTAGTAAGTGTTTCAAATTTTATAAACAATACAAAGATAAGAACAACTGTATTATACAGTAGAGTTCTGTACTAAATGTTTTAATATTGTGTTTTAATTAATATTATTGTTTAAAATAAAACACTATGTGCAAAGGATTTAAACTGCTATGTGACTATACAGTCATGTCCATATGGTACGACCATTTTCACAGAACGTTTCATGGCGTGTAATGCAGATTTTAGATGGCACATACTTGTATTGAAAATGAATCCAGTGTACTGGACCTGCAATGCATGATGGGAGCTGCTGATGATGCCATGCCTACCCTGCCACTAACCATGGAGGCTGCCAATACCACAATATATAAAAGGTTATTACAAATCACAGTGCAAACAGGCATACAGAAGTATCTGTTTCGAAACAGAAAATGTTAATATTTGTTCATATCTGAATGATGTGCAGGAACCACCACTTATCGCTTCTGTGGCAGCATCACGACTTACACTGTGTGTTTTAATAAATCAAATTCACAGCTTAACAGTTTATTACTTCACTTGCCTGTAGATATAATTTTCTCTTTTACACGTTCCTGAAAATGGGAGTATCTTGATGAGATCGGAATCAAGTATCAAGCAAGTGCAGATGAAATGAGGCGTTGCGCACTCAGTCATTCTTCAGCCCTAAAGCGGGATATCATGCTTGTGAATCTCCATATTACTTCCATAGAGTTTCAAACTTAGCCTTTAATTTCAGTAAATCCAATTACCAGATTTATGTTAAGAAAACACACTGGTTTTAAATGAAGTAATAGCGTATGTTCTGAGTGTTGGTTTCAATCAACACTGCTCCACCTCGCTCAGTAGGTAGCCTGTGCAGCTTGCAGATTTAAATCTGAAATCTTACGTAACCTCATATCTACCCTGACAGATACTTTTCTTAATAATCCCAGATGTGTAGTGTTAACTCCCACGCCGCATGCACAGCCTGCCATTGCCTCTGGCATGCTCAAGATTTCCAATTGCAGGCCTGCCATGCGGTAAGCTCTTATCTAAATCAGAATCTAGGAAGCAAAGCAAGCCCATGTACATTCTCATTGCAGAAAGGCGTCAGTGAGATTTTGTTTCTGGGTAGCCGTGATTGAATGGCCTACAACTTTTGCATATCACCTTCACATCAAGATAATGCATTACAGGTTATAATTGGGTACCGACGTTTTAATAGCAAAACAAATTGTTTAATTTGGAAAGATCAGCCTACAATGTCACCCTGTTTTTTTCTTTGTGAAATCTTAGATTTGTACTATTGCAAGAGTGTTGTTTAGAAAATGAGAGAATAAATGTGCATGTTCGTCGGAGGACCTTCTGTGCTTCTCAAAGGCAGTGATTTATGTTGCAGCTCAGTAGATATGAAAGACAATATTCTCCCTTGCTCTAAAATGGATTTCCTCTTTCTCTCCTATATTGCAGTCCAGTAAGTAGTCAGAGAGAACAGAGGTGAAAGACTTTGCAATATAAACAATATCAGTCATTATTGTGTTCTGGTTAAGGTGTCCGTTATCTGATTTAACGTTTACTTAATTACTACATTACACAGGCCTGCCTTTTGCCACCTAGGATTGTCTTAGGTGTAGTCCAGAGCAGAGATTATACTTTTTTTCTTCTGCTCCTTGAGAGCCATTGTCCTTTGGTGTAACCAAGGTGCATCACCTCAAGTCCTTGTACCTCCAAACATGGCTGTTTACAGGTTAAGCTGATGCTGGACGTTTCTCGTTCATTTTCAAAGATCTGCATCTAATAACAGCAAATAAATGTTGAACTCTGATGTGTTCAGCAGGAGATGATTAAACATTATTTTGCAGTTTCATAATTGTGCTTTGCTGGTAGGTATGGAATAAGATTAATAATACTACTACTAATTGAGGAATTGTGAGTAATTTATCTTTGCCTCTTTTTAATTGGCTTGCATAAGACATTGTTTTTTAATGATGCCGTCCGTATCTGCAAGGCTCGGGTGCTAAAGCACTATTACATTAGTATTAGAGTTTAGGTTCATTTAGAAGGAGGCAGAGCACTGCAGGTTTTTATGAAGTCCTGATTGCGTTAATCTAGTCTATAGCTGTTTGGGCATAATGAGAATTCAGCACAGTCGTTGTGTTTGTAAGTTTAGCAGCTCATTTTATGGGCCAAATGATCCCTGTAGCAGGAATGCTATAATCTACTAGTACAGCTTTGCTCTACCTCTCTCTCTCTCTCTCTCTCTCTCTCTCTCTCTCTCTCATTGTTTCTCTGTCTCTCTTCTGCTGCCTAGGGCTCTCTGTTCTGACTTCCACTTTCATTATTTATCTTTTTTTTTTTTGGATGACAAAAATAATAAAGTGTGAAATAAATATATATCCACAGGGTGGAGACGATTGATGATACTGTGGCCTTGTCTGTGTGTTGGACGGTCATAACCTAGCATGACTCATTGCCGAAACTCACGCACAGACACTTTCTTTGATAGATCCACCACTTGAGGCAATTTAACCGGATCAGATAATCTTACAAGTATATGTAATAGCAAAGTAAGACATTATTCTGCCAATTCTGTATTTGTAACCACTGGGTCACTGTATCTAATTAGTACACTTGTTTTCCTAAGTATATTGTAAAGTGCTTAATATGTACTGTAATTGTTTGAATTTCGAATTTTCTCCCAGCAAGCAAACCCCAGTACAATATTCTCCTGCACTCTCCCATACTAGATGAGGAACTGAGCAGTGCGTGACGTAGGGAGTCAAGTGGCGGGAGTGATGAGCGCTGGGAAATGACTTGAAAAGGTTACAAAATCATCTTTAAAGAGTTTGGACCAGACCAATGCGCACTCAGACAGATTTCGTACAGACTGAGGAATTGTATAACGCTGTTACTTGGTCAACAAACAAAAATCACACAGAGCAAAGCGTGTAATATTCCGCAATACGCCCCTTTCACATTATCTAATGTTAGTGTTCACAAGTCCACCTTCATGAGAACACTGAACAATAATGGGGTGCATGGTTGCTACTCTCCACAAAGAACATTTCTGTCCACATGCAGTTTGCTTAAGATAACATGTTCTATCCAGATTAGTGAGCTAAAATTCCTCCAAGCACTGAGCGACGGTTACCTGAAACATTTAATTACAATTATTTCTGCACAACAGGGGTCACACCTTATATTGAAAGCAAAAATGATGGAAATCTGATGTTTCAGGTCATATTTGTGCAGAAATATAGAACATTCTAAAGGGTTCACAAACTTCCAAGCACCACTGTAATTCATTTATTTTGTAATATATATATATATATATATATATATATATATATATATATATATATATATATATATTTAAGAATTTATTTTGGACAGCACTATAGCCCCAGTGGTTAGTGCTGTTGCCTCACAGCTTCGGGTTTTCTCTGGGTACTCCGGTCTCCTCCCACATTGCAAACATATACGTTTAGTACAACTGGTCTCTGTAAGTGTCCCAGTGCCCAGACAGCATTCAGTGCTGGTCCGAAATCTGCATAAAACAGGAGGGTTATGGCAGGATGGGCATCCGGCACAACACCTGAACCAGGTTTAAATATGTGGAACAGATCCATTGTGGTTGCCTCTAAAGGGAGCAGCCGAAAGATGATGAAGAATGATCTAAATTAAATAAAGTATTCTATAAAATCTATAAGGCTTACCCTGGCTGTCGGTCTGTACAGTTACTTAACTGGCTGTGTTCAGTATATAATCCACTATAATGTTTGTCATCATGTAAAAACATTTAAAAAATTGTGAGAAGTGTGACAAATAAGTCTAGTGCAACAATTAACTTCTTGTAAATAGTCTAGGGAAAATGTGTAATAGGCTACAGTATTATGCAATAGTTATTGAATGTGGCACAATGCATAAGATTTAGAGTCATTTCATGACGGTTCGCAACACTGGGCGCCAAAAGCTGCTTTCTTATGAGAGACAGTGTACTGCAAAGGAGGACTGTACTGTATTACTCAAACACATTCTATTGTTCATATTGTATAAAGAAATTTGTTTTGCAGGAGCATACTCTGTACCTTTCACATGCATACAAGTGCTGAATGTCACATCCACAGCTGAACTGCATGTCGTTGGTGTCTGGCAGGTTTGATATCAGCACATTCAGTGTGCAGCCATCTGGCAGCCGCCATGTGCCACAAGACCCGTCACTATAGCCACCAGTAAATGTGCTGGATGAAGTGACAGCCACAACTAAATGTGCCGGGTAAAGTGGCAGATCTGCCACAAGACCCGTCACTAGTTCGCACTTAAGTGTTCCTCCAGAACACATGGATGCCCGAGCATTTAACGATCGCTAAATTCTAGCTTAATCCGTACTTAGACACTCCCTGAACTTTCTCAAATGGGTTAATTGTTGCAAAAGCATGTACATAATAGTCTCAAATAAACCTTTATAGCCGTGACAGCTGCCACGAAATGTGCCGGGTAAAGTGGCAGGTCTACTGGCAGCCGCGACAGCTGCCATGAAATGTTCCGGCTAAAGTGGTAGGGGCTATCGGTCACAACACCCGTTTCTACAGTCGCCACTAAATGTGCCAGGTAAAGTGGTGGGTCTAGTGGCAGCCGCAGTCCATCACAATACCAACCACTTCTGCCAGCCACTTTTTGTACTGTATATGAATGCATGTTTGTATTTGTTAATGGAACACTTTAATAAGCTTTAAGTTTTAATTAATTAAGTCTGTTTTTACATTTGTGTACTTTAGAGCTTTTACTCATTGTAAAAAAAACCCCAAACCCCAAAAAGTTAAATATAGTGCAAATAGTCAAGGGGTGGTGGAACTGCAGCAATATCCTCCCTTCTCAAGGCATCCAGCTCGCATCCTTGCTTGTATCACATCATCGAGGACCATCTGTAAATGCCGCTTACGCTGTGCCCGGTTCAAGTCCTGCTGCTGCCACCTACAGCTCCCTCAGGACAGTCAGATACTCCTGTTCCTGATGTTGTTTCCTTCTGTCTGGACAGTAAGAAGGAAAAAACACAAAAGTGGTACACCAAAGCACCTTTATCAATTAGGGAGATAATCACTTAGGGAGTTTTTCCTTGCCACTGTTGTCCTAGGCTTGCTCAATTTGGGATTGGATGTAGATATTAGGCGATCATCTAAACTTGTAAAGTTGCTTTGAGACAATGCTCCATTGTAAAAAGCGCTATATAAATAAATCTGGCTTGACTTATCAATTCTGTTTTGGAAAATTCTCAGTTTGGAGCTTCTGACAATTCACTTTTCAGTCAATGCGTTGTTATGCAAGTATATTATGCACAATTAACACAGGCTGTTAATTTTAGTGCTGAAAACAGATTGACGGACAACAGGATATAAAAGCAGAAGCTATTTCCTCCATTATACTAACTGATTGCCGGTGTCGTTGCTGCTGCTGGTGTCAGTGCTCCTGCTGCGTTTACCAGAGCGTCACTTGACCCTCCCTGATTATCGGAACACAATCTTGAACAGAAAGACTGTACAAATGACTTGTTAATGACATGAACTACTGCAGTTAGTGTTTCCATGTCACCTTTTGGTATTGTCTCAGCTTGTTTGGAATCATGACAGAGCTGAAACTAATAACATTCGCAGCCTTTGCCTAATGGACACCCCAAAAAAAAGAGTAGAGTCAAGTCGAGTTGAGACAAAACCATTTGGTGGATAAGAAATATTAATAAATCACTACTGTTCCTGGAACCATCTGCTATCTGCCTTGTGACAGAAGGCAACATCATACTGGATGTGTCCTTCCAGGATTGGATAAATTACATTCATGAAGGAATGTACGGTCCTAACATTATTATCTCGCCTTCGTTATCTCGCCAACCTCATCTCTCGCCACCTGTGACGGAAGGATGGATTTTCCTCCATGCATTTAACTTGGAAAAGTCACCAACCTCTCCTCTCGCCCTCGCCAAGCTTAAAATGTCACAAATGTCCTGTCAGCAATTAAATTTTACCCCGCTAAGCTGCCATGTTTCAGACTGTCACTAGGTGCTGCTTTAATCTCACATTAAACTTGCAATGCCTGATATTGTACACCCTCCTGTGAGACGTTATATAAGGAGGAGACTGGTCACTGGTTGAAATATGAAGGGGACTGTAGTACAGAAGCCCCACCCCGTCATTCGAGAGAACCATTTGGCATATTAATAAATGTGTCAGAGAGGGGGACAGCAAGTTTTGGCCCCTTTGTAGTGGCAGAATGCACATGCGCAGCAGCCAGAATAAAGTACAAAAAAAAATCTGATTATTCCATGTTATTTGACCCCAACAACGCAAGTAAGTTATATCATTTTTGTCAGATTATACCAGTTATTATAAATACGTATTTTAAACCCTAATTTCTATCTCAGTTTCAGATATATAGGTCTCTCCCCATTCAAAGAGGTAGGGGTCTGGTCATGTATGACTGGAAATAACTGCCCGGTGGCATTACCAAGATGGTGCTTGAAAGTTTGTGAACCCTTTAGAATTTACTATATTTCTGCATAAATATGAACTAAAACATCATCAGATTTTCACACAAGTCCTAAAAGTAGATAAAGAGAACCCAGTTAAACAAATGAGACAAAAATATTGTTCAGTTTATGGACAGATGTCCTGACATTTTCCTTTAGAATTCTCTGATATAATTCAGAATTCATTGTTCCATCTATGATGGAAAGCCGTCCTGGCTCAGATGCAGCAAAATAGGCCCAAACCATGATACTACCACCACCATGTTTCACAGATGGGATAAGGTTCTTATGCTGGAATGCAGTTTTTTAATTTCTCCAAACATAACACTTTTCTTTTAAACCAAAGAGTTCCATTTTGGTCTCATCTGTCCACAAAACATTCTTCCAATAGCCTTCTGGCTTGTCTACGTGATCTTTAGCAAACTGCAGATGAGCAGCAATGTTCTTTTTGGAGAGCAGTGGCTTTCTCCTTGCAACCCTCCCATGCACACCATAGTTATTCAATGTTCTTCTGATGGTGGACTCATGAACATTAACATTAGCCAATGTGAGAGAATCCTTCAGTTGCTTAGAAGTTACCCTGGGGTCCTTTGTGATCTCGCCGACTATAACACGCTTTGCTTTTGGAGTGATCTTTGTTGGTCGACCACTCCTAGGGAGGGTAACAATGGTCTTGAATTTGCTCCATTTGTACACAATCTGTCTGACTGTGGATTGGTGGAGTCCAAACTCTTTAAAGATGGTTTTGTAACCTTTTCCAGCCTGATGAGCATCAACAACTCTTTTTCTGAGGTCCTCAGAAATCTCCTTTGTTCGTGCCATGATACACTTCCACAAATGTGTTGTGAAGAACAAACTTTAATAGATGCCTGTTCTTTAAATAAAACAGGGTGCCCACTCACACCTGATTGTCATCCCATTAATTGAAAACGCCTGACTCTAATTTCACTTTCAGATTACCTGCTAATCTTAGAGGTTCAGTTATATATAATATTGGATCATTTCCACAATAAATAACAGACCAAGTATAATATTTTTGCCTCATATGTTTAACTGGGTTCTATTTACTTACATTTAGGACTTGTGTGAAAATCTGATGATGTTTTAGGTCTGATGATGATGTTTTAGATGTTTATGCTGCACTTTTCATACTTCACTCAGTGAGTACCAGGGGCCCAACTACGTGCTAATAAATATACTTACAACCCTACATTGCAAGCACCAGCTTGCATTACTAACATGACGGGATGGCTCCATCTTCTCATGCTGCTTGTCCTGAATTCTGACCCCTCTATCAGTATGATGCAATAGGCACCTAAATGCACACAGCTAGGTTACTTCAATTTCACAGCAGTTAAGTTTTGATGTTCCTGTACCCACTGGAGATGTGATTACTTGTTCTTTGCTGGCAGCATCAGCACCTAACATGGTTTTCAGAAGCCCATTTGAGACAAAGTCTGATAAGTGGTGCATTCTGAGATTTCATTCTAGGCTCCGATGTTGAGTTTGGCCATGATTGCCGGGTTATTGCCTGTGTTTTTGCTTTCATGATTCTCAGCTTTCTCCATTGACCTCTTTAATCCAGAAGCTGTCTCCAGGATTACTGATCATTGGTAGATTTCTGCACCATCCTCCAAATGGTTGCACATAAAAAGACCAATTCAAAAGCAGCTTAAACTTTCTGATTTCTAACATTGCAGACATGTGATGTAGAACTTCTTAGAAAGTGCCATTGCTGTCAAGGCTGAATTTTTTTTTTACCTAATAAAATGTATATTATGCAAAACCTAGATGTATCACAGCTCTATCTGAGGCAATCTTCATGATTCCTTTGAATACATTCACACCGAAATATTAAGGGGAAAAAAAAAGGAATAAACACAAATAGAGTGGTATCTCTGTCCTTGCAGTCAATTTGTTCCAGAAGACATGTTGAGTGCTGAAAATGAGGAGTACAGAGAAAATTGTTCCCATATCTATTAGTGTAATTGAATAATGCAATTGCATTAATCCGATCCAGACCCCCAGAAAATCCACATTGCATAAAGCATTATACTGTATGCATTAATGGAGTTGCATTGTGTACTTAAACACTATATATAAGCTTATATACACAGCAAAACAAAACAAAACAAAACAATAATTAGGCGAAATTGTTTATTCAATATTTTATTTATCTGTTAATATTTAATTAGTTCCTGTTTTTTAACTATTGCAACTATTGCTACAGATGTATTTGACTATACAAATTAGTTTAATTCTTACATTTATCATCTAAGCCACCCAAGGAGGATGGGTCCCTTTTTGAGTCTTGGTCCTCCCTAGATTTCTTCCTTATAGCATTTAGGTTTTTTTTCCTGGCCACTGTCATTCTAGACTTGCTCAATGTGGGACTGGCCCTAGATATTAGAAGATAATCTAAAATTGTAAAGCTGCTTTGAGACAATGCTCCACTGTAAAAAGCGCTACAGAAATAAATCTGACTTGACATGAAATTACAAGAACTATGGTTGTTCTCACTGTTTTCCTTTTGGTCAGCTGTTATCACTAATCTTCTTCGGACCCATGGTGACTAACGAGTAAACAGATTTTAGCGGAGCTCTGCACCAAATGGCTGACACATACTCATATGTTTCGGCTGGAAAGGTCATTTGGGCTGCAAGCCTCGACTCAAACAAGTTTAAGCAAGTGTGCTGAGAACAAATGACGAGTGCAAAGACAAATTTTCTCAAAAATTTCTCGTCAAAATGCATTGAGAAATGAACCCGACGTGTTGCATTTCACCCAGCTGCAACTTCATCATTATTCATAGCTATGGTTTGTACCTCTGACTTTTAATACAGCAAATGTGTATTTGGTTTTTTGAATCAAAATCCGTCTAGTAAAGGACATTACATTTGCTGACAATTATAGTATATAAACACAGTATCAGCATTATCTTCAAAATAACAGCTATGCATAGAACATATTCCTCATCCTGTCTATGATTTAGTTCTGTAGGTTGATAATATACATATATCAGAGCTTTCAGTGCTGTAATTTAGGGCTTTTTATGTCTAGCTGTCACAGCCTGTCTATTTCAAGTAAATGACAGTTATGTGTATACTGTATAGTGATGTAGCAACAAGACAGACTAATAGGACTGTCACAGTAAAATTTGAACGTTCATTTAGACTGTGGTAGCCTAGTGCTTAAGATACTGGACTATGGATTAGAAGGTCCAGTGTTCAAATCCCACCTCTGCTGAGCTGCCAGTGTTGGATCCTTGAGCAAGGCCCTTAACCCAATAGTGCTTGGAATATAAGATTATTGATCAGTTGCAAGTTGCTGGGTAAGGGTGTCTGATAAATGACATAAATGTAAATTAAGTTCTCTGAAAGCATACATTCAAAATAGAAAATCCCCATTTGAATGTTGAATTATTTGTAATCTGTACAAGAAATGATCACGTAATCACATGCCAATGCTTCAGCCACTCCTGTTTTCTAATGACTTGGATGAAAAAACATACTGGGAAGTTCTGATGAGACAGATTTGAAAGCAGTGTATGAGAAGATGCGTTTATCATTCAGCTATATCCAGTTTAGGCGTCCCATATGTCTATAGAAATTGACGAGTTCTCCCATGAGTGCATTTCTGAAGCCTTTACTAATGTCTTTTTACACCCTGTCTAGCTTTAAATCTCAAAGTGTTTTTATTGTTGTATTTGTGATGTGTACATTACCTCACTGACATTGTACAATGAAACGCTTATAGTAAGACTCTGGTAAATGCCATAAAATTACACATAATAAAAAAGTAAATAAAAAATAAAAAAAACTTTACAACTGATTTAGGACAGGGATGGAATTGAAAGAGTTTGTAGTGGCATTGCTGCCTGTCTGCAGTTTGCTGAAGTTCACAAGGGCGAGCCAGAAGGCTATTGGAAAAAAATATATATAGAAAGATAAGACCAAACTACAGCTGGTCTAAATGACAAGTGTGATGTCTTAAGACAAAACACTGGATTCCAGCATACAAACCTTATCCACTCTGTGAAACATTATGGTGGTGGTAGTATCATGATTTGGGTTTGTTTTGTCTCCTCTGGTCAAGACAACTTGTAACCATTGATGGAACAATGAATTGTGAATTATACAGACAATTAAACTTTAAAGGAGAATGGCAGGTCATCTGTCTGAGAACTGAATCTCAAGAGAAGGTGGGTCATGCAGCAAGACAACGACCTTCACCACACATGTTTGTTCTACCAAAGAATGGTTAAAGAAGAATAAAGTTAATGTTTTAGAATGACCAAGCCAAAGTAGTGACCTTAATTCATTCGAAATGTTGTGGAAGGACCTGGAGTGACCTGCCGTTCATGTGAAGCTTATCAGCATTCCCAAAATTTGCTAGAATTCCTCAACAGTTTACAGAAACTTTTAGTTGCGGTTATTGCTATTCAGTGGGGTCACACCAGACACCGACAGCTAAGATTCACTTACTTATGCCACTCACAGATAGTTAATATTAGATCATTTTTCTCGTTAAATAAATATAATATAATACACTGCCTGGTCGAAAAAAAGGTCACCACTTGTATTTAACTAAGCAAATATTAAATAATTAAAAAAGAGCCTCCCATTGGATAATTACTGCATTGGTGATTATGTTTCAGCTGGAAACAAGTTATTTAACCTTAACTGATGCAGCGAGTAGCTTCTCATTTGTTGAACAACCATGTTGAAAGACACATCCTGTGGTCATGGAAGATCTGTTTCAGAAGGGTCAAAGAGTGGTTCAGGGAATAATGTTAATTGAAATAATCCATTCCAAACCCCAGAAAATCCACACTGTATAAGGCATTATATGCATTCATGGAGGTATATTGCACAGGTGCTCCCTGATTTACGAAGGGGATATGTCCTGACAAATCCATTATAAGTTAAATGTAACATGAACTGAGGAGTTTAACAAGTGTTTGGTAGAGAGGTCTATACTGTATCATTGCGAAGTCTATGATAAGTACTAATAAGTAAGTTAATGTTTAAAACACTTACATTAACCTACAGTTGGCCAAAATCATTTATAATAAAGTGTTGAAAAATCTCATGTATTTTAGTGAGTACTGTATTGAAAGTGAAAAGTAAAAGCAAAAACACTTAATCTATTGGTGAACTCAGCATGCTGCCACTCAGTTAGCTGCAGCCTGAAATTCTAGCAAATGGGTTAGAGTATCGGTGGTTCTCACTGTCCCTATCTCTAACCTTTTTAGAACCCATGGGGAATTATTTACACTAAAAATAATGTACTGTATATGTAAAAATAAAGAAAAACACAAGAAACGTGGATATCTGTACTGATCGAGAGCTATTGTTACTCTGAATCATTGTGTACTGAATCATGATCCGATGTGTTGGCTGAAACGAGTTGCACGACTTGACTCATAGAAGTTAAAGCGTGTGCCGAGCAAAGGACGAGAACCAAGTCAAATATTTGTAGAGAACTGAATCCGATAAAAAGTAGTCAAATACAACCAAGATCTTAACAATTATAATAAATTATAATAGGAAATAATAATCTGTCTTTTAACTCTGGATGTAAACAGCCAATCAACACTGAGCAGAGGTGGGAGCTAAAGAACAGGAGTTTTGTCACGTGTATCACAGTTGCCAGTTCTCCTTCTTCTAAGCAACTTTGGCCTTATTTGTTGCTTACAAATATTGGTAGTGGCTGGTTGCAGGTTTCTGTGGCTTTAGTGTTGCTTATTTGCATTGCTCCCTGATCCTGTCTCTCTGACCAGTATTCTTCCAAGTTGGTTCTGTTCAACCTTTAAAGTTAAAATAAAAAAATATATTATTATTATTATTCATTTATTCATTCATTTTCTTATCCACTTAATCCTAGTCAGGTTTTAGCCGGCGACACAGGGTGCAAGGCAGGAACAACCCTAGACAGGGCACCAATCCATCAAAGGGCACACACACACACACACTAAGGGCAATTTAGAAACTCCAATTAACACCCATGTCTTTGGAATGTGGGAGGAAACTGGAGTGTGTACTAGGTCACCTGTTTTGGGCTTGTTTCTCTCATGGGATCTGGCAACCCTGGTGTGTTTGTCTGTAAGTAACTAGAGACTGTTCTAATTCTGATTAAGTGTTTAGAGACTTTTTTGTAGAAGTTATTCTTTTCTTGTGTGTTCTTTGTAACAAGGTGTAAATGGCATTTGTAACTGTTTGGGCCTGTTCTATTATAAGTAGTACTGTTTTATTTGTTCCCTTCAGTACCTGTATATTCTCTCTAACCTATAGCTATATAAACTGGTTCACATTCAGTTGCTGAGTCTCTGTTTCATAGATGATCTTCTGTGTTGTTCATAATCCTGTCTATCAATGCATATTTGGCTTCCATCAAACAAAAATATGAGGTCCATCATGCCATCCTATTAAGTGGCACGGCTTTCTCCTAGACATGGTGGTAACTGTAGATTACTATATTTTTAATAATTATTGTGAATGTCCATAAATTACAAAAGGTTTAGCATGTGTTAACAGTCTAGACTTCCAGACATGTTGTCAGTGGTATCTCTAGTGCATTTATGTATGGTTTGCACACAGCTTTCTCTTGAAAATATAGTATATATTTACATTACAGTAGCAGAAAAAGACTATGTGACTATGTTAATGTCCGGTTAATGACCATTCAGTCAGCAGCCTTTTTCACAGAACGTATTGCAGTTGTTAAACGGTGCATACCTATTCTATAATTTTCCATTTATTTATTATCATAAAGAAAGTTACAACACGGTACAAACATTTTGAAAACATAAAAAATGCTGTAAAGAAAGTATCATTCAAAATGAGCTGAATGGAGCTTATTGTGTAACATATGTATACTAAAATATTAAGCATAAAATGTCTTATAACTGCAGCAACCCTAATGTTGTTAAAACACTGTTCGGTAGGTTGTTCCAAGCATCTTTTTATTCTCTTCTGTGTAAAAAGTCTCTAAAAAGTTTTTTTTTTTATGAAATCTCTTCACTTTTTCAACTCTTTTCACCTTTTTCCCCATTTTTAAATATACTATTCAGGGTGCTTAGAGTCAGGATTTGTTTTTATCTATGTATACACTGGATTTGTGTTGCACATTTCCTGTGGTTATTTGCCATATTGCTTGATGTGCTTACATGGTGTGGGAAGTGTAACATAGTGAAAGTATGAATGTAATGTCAGAAAACTGCTGTATCAAAATCACATACTGCAGTTTTGAGTAGCCTCAACTGTTTCCATTGTGTGTAATGTCATCATCCTACAGAGCAGCTGAACAAATCTCTTATGTACAAATGTTTTAGTGTGTTCTAACATTCTCATGAGACCCATCATGATGATGCTAAAGGTTTTTCTACATATGCATGATATTTTCATTCTGCTTTTTGGAGCTGGAACAGAAATAGATGCTGCATTCCCAGCCATATACTGTCTACTAAATATGTTGTAATTTGACATACTGTGTAGTACAGAGGTTTGCAGGGACAAAGTTCAACATTGAAGGTCAATGCTGAGGGCTGTCCTCTAGCATTAATGCATTAATTTTTGTATACTGTTGTAAATAATGCATAAATACAGTAGTTGTAAAATGTATAGCTTACAATTTTCATAATTTGTTCAGAAGCTGTCAGTTATTGCGTTGGTCTGTCACATTAGCCCAACACTGCAGTGACCTAGGTTCGAGTCCTGGTGGTGCCTTCCGGCCAACCTGAGCCTCAGGCACAGGTAGGTGTGTCTGATGGAGGGGGCTCACTATATTGTCTGGGACAGGAAGCAGACCCATTGACCCTCAGCAGGACAAGCAGGGGATGAAACGTGATCATGAAAAAGAAAGTTACCTAACATGTTTACCTTCAATAATTTTTACCAAGGGTGCCAAAAGTTGATCCAATTCTTGATTAAAGATTTTTGAGAAACCATGGTTGAAGCCAAAGGCCTTAATCAGCTAGTGCTGCTTTAGACCTTGGACAATCCACTTAATATTTAAATTTCTGTGGTTAAAACGCAACATTTCTGAAAGCTTTGGTGATTCTCAACTTCATTGCTACCATAGCAACAACTATCATTTTCCATTCATTCATTAATGCAATGCTCTGTGCTGTCACCACTTCAAATGAAAAGTCATTGATTAGACTGCATGTGTTAGGGCTGCTTTTTCAGGACTGTGTTTTCAGACCAGGTCTCCCTGTCACTGTCTTCTCCTGTCCTTAATCCCCCTCCGGGATAAGATCACCTGTAACCTTGATTCCATTAATGCCTTTACCCCACTCAGTGTGTGTGTGTGTGTGTGTGTGTGTGTGTGTGTGTGTGTGTGTGTGTGTGTGTGTGTGTGTGTGTGTGTGTGTGTGTGTGTGTACATAGTCTTGCTATACTTGTAAGGATTAAATGTCCTTACAATGAAATGAAAACCTGGAATTTTGACTAGTGAGGACTGTTTTTCTGATCCTCACTTCTGTAACTGTTTTAACAAAAATGCCAACTATTATTTGAAAAACCAAAAGACCCAAAAGACTTGCTTTAGGTTACTGAGATTAAGGTTATGGTTAGGGGTAGGTGTAGTATTAATTAGCTGCAGTAATCCTTCATTGTCATTAATGTCAGTGGAAAATCCTCACAAGTATAGACAAAATGTCCCTAAAAGGATAGCTTGACCTGACCTGACATATTTTACCTTTTAGGACATTTTGCTAGTCTTCTTTTTTTCTTTTTTCCTTTTTTTTTATCCAACCAGCTTTTGGAAAACCAAAAGAGCAAAAAGAATTGTTTTAGATTTCTGAGCTTACAGTTACCTACATTTAGAGTTAGGTTTAGTCATAGCATTAAAACTTTACTTAGCTATAGTAATATGTTGTCAATGGAAAGTCCTTTTACTCTGTGTGTGTCTGTCTATCTGCCTGCCTGTCTGTGTGTATGTCTATATATCTGTCTGTCTGAGCAGTCCCTGGTCTTCTATAAACTCCCACGTGTAAAACAATTCAGACTTTGGTGATGTTCCAAGGAAGCTGTGGATCAACAAACAGCAGTGTTTTGTTATACAGCAATATTTTAGTAATTTTGTATAATCATGAGGGTGGAAAAAGGGAGGTTATTTTTTCCCCCCTTTTAGCCTTCGCTGTTTCAGAATGGCCATTGACTTTAAAAAAGTAGCACTGTTCTTGTTCTTACCTTTGTGTGTGTGTGTGTGTGTGTGTGTGTGTGTGTGTGTGTGTGTGTTTTTTTTTAAGAATAGTAGTATTATGGAGATGGTGGTGGTGCAGCAGAGAGTGCTGGTGCCTCACATTACTTAAGTTCAATACTCTCTTCCAGATACTACCTATGTGGAGTTTTGCATGCTGTCCTCATATTCCAAAGACATGTCACTACACCAATTGACTATAACATTCAATCCAACTGTCCCTTTGTGCCTCCAAGGCTCTGATCCATTAAAGCATGGACTCCACAAGACCTCTGAAGGTGTTCTGTGATATTTGGAACCAAGACTTTAGCAGCAGATCATTTAAGTCCTGTGAGTTGGAGCCTCCATTGATCCGACTTGTTTGTCCTCCATCGATCGGACATTATCCTGCTGAAAGAGGCTGCTGCTGCTAGGGAATACTGTTGCCATGAAGGGGTGGATCTGGTCTGCAACAATGTTTAGATAGGTGTTATGTGTCAAAGTAACATCCACATGAATGGCAAGACCCAAAGTTATACAAGCAGAACATTGCCCATAGCATCACACTGTCAGGGTTATTGACAGGGTCACTATACAGGGTTGTCGATGTAGGTGGATTGGGTACACGAGTGATCCCTAGTTTTGACTGAATGCAAGTGAGAGAATATGGGATGCTATGTGAACTATACCTTTGAACTCAGACCCAGAACCATCAAGACACTCACCAGCATAAATCTGTTACTTAGGATGAATCAATGAATATGAAATATTGTGAATTTATGAATGTATCTGGCAGTATTTTAAAAGATTGAAATGCTGATGGCACAGGTTCCAACATTTGGATAGGCCTGACAAAAACATTAAGAAGGTTTGGGCATGACTGACAGATTTGGATTGCCTCTAAGTTGCCACTGACTGTCGCTTTCACACTCTTGGTGTTAATTTTGTGACATAAATTGAATGAAATGACACATTTTCTTACAACTACGGTGAAGGCGAAAACCTGCTGAAAATATTGAGAAGAAGTATTTACTAACTTTGTATCTAATACATGTTTATATTATGATGACATTTTGACACTGATATTTAACATATACACTATATGGCCAAAATTATGTGGACACCCTATCGAATTAGTGATGTCTGCTACTTCAGTCACACTAACAAATTCATAATATGAAGCATAAAGATATGGAATCTCCATAAACCAACAGCAACAGGGTTGTACTGAACACCTCAGGGACTCTCAATATTATGCTTAAGATGCTTCCATCTTGTCAACAAGTCAGTTCCTCTTTAGGGAACTTTAGGGAAATGGTGTGCCAGCTTTGATGGAGAACTTGGCTGGCTTGGCTGGTGTCCTAATCTTAGCTCCATTAGATAATTTTCAAAGGCACACAGTCATGTCCAAAAATCTACTGGAATTCCTTCTCAAAAGAATAATAATTGTTTTAGCACCAAAGGAATTACTACATACCAATATTCGATGTCATTTTTGGATGTCCACATACATTTGACATACAGTATAGTGTAAATACAACCCCAAATCAGAAGTAGTTGGTATGGAAAATGGCAAAAGCAAAAAAGAAAAACAGCATGTCTTACATGTACTTTGCCATTTATTTCACTTCAGACAGTATGAACCCAATATATTTCATGTTTTGTGTGGTCAACTTCATTTAATTTGTTAATATACCCATACATGTTAAAACATTCCCAAAAGTTGGGACAGGGGCATGTAGGGTGTGTAATGAGGTAATAAAAATGTGATTTCAAACAGTTGATGACAGGTATCAAATCTTTGAGGAGCAAAGTTCTCCAGAGGATCTCCAGTTTGTCAACAAATGTGTGAGAAAATTGTTGAAATGTTTAAAAACAATGTTCAAAGAAAGATCAGAAGGGATTTGCCCATTTCTCCCTCTACAGTGCATACTATGATTAAACAATTCTAGAGATCTGGATGATTTTCAGTACGTAAAGAGCAAGGGTGCAAGCTTAAACTGAAGATCTGTGATCTCTGATCCCTCAGATGGCACTGCATCAAAAACTGTCATTCATCGAAACTGATTAGCAAGAGATTACTTTATCAAACCTTTATCAAGCACCACAATATGGAGTTACATTTACAAATGCCACTTAACAGCTTTTGTGTAAAAATGAAGCTTTATGTTAACCATGTCCAGTGTTGACTTCTCTGGGCTCAGTGACAACCCTGTGATTTTTCACACCTTAAGACATGTTTGCAAGACAAGAACGGGACAAAATAACACCGGTGACACTTCATAGCTTGAATTCAGATATACCAAAATGTCTTTTCCGTGTTGTGAGAAGGACTGAGAACATTACAAAGTGATAAATACTTCACTGTCCCAATTGTTTTTGGAATGTGTTGGAGGCCTGAAATGCAGAAATGGATGTTTATTAATAAATTGAATGAAGTTGACCAGACAAAACAAGAAATATTTTGGGTTCATACTGACTGCAATGAAATAAAAGTCAAAGTAACTGTAAGAAACACTGCGATTCTTTATTTGCAGTTTGTATACTCTCCTAACCTTTTCTGATTTGGGGTTGTAATATATGGCCAGATGTTTGTTTTTTATCAAAAACAAACCTTTAGTATGGAATTGACCCGCTTTGCTGTTATCACAGCCTCCTAGGGAGGCTTACTACTGGATTTTTGAACGTCACGGAGGAGAATCACTTGCCTACAGCCACAACAGCATTAGCCCGTCCCTGATGTCAACAACTACAGTCAGATATCAGTCCTCTCTGAAAAGCTTAAATGCAGTGTCTTCTGTCAGCTCTCTCTTTCATGCAGAATGACCTTAAGGATCATAAGCAGTTTGGGTTTAAAGCTGGACACTCGAAGGAAACTGCTCTTGATCTGGCATTGCTTTTGTTTCTGGTCTCTTAGGGTGTTGGGTTGGTGTATGCTGGGTTTACAGCTTTTACCTTCTAGCAATGTTCTATAGTGATCCAGACCATAACCTTCTCAAATGCAGCATGCTTATAAAGTTGGCCGGACACAAGCAGGGAATACGAATCATTTTCCGCAGCAGCACTGTAGTGCTTCGCAAAAGCAAAATAATGAATTGTCACACCTGTAAGTCTCGCTCTTTGATATGATCCTGCATGGCAACCATGAAATACTTAGGATGGAAATAAATAGTCTTGTTTCAACAGTCACTCCTTTGTGATTGAAGAGACTCTCTGATGCACCTGCTTCCCATGCTCTGAATTTACCTTGTGCTTGACAGCATATTGGGTGTCTGATCCATTCTCCGTGAAAGGTCCTTGTTTAAGTAGACTCTAAATTTTATGTACCTCATCTGAGAACTTAGAATTATGACCAAGTCAGCATCTATATTTTCTGTCATACAATAGCATTTTTAAAGTATTTCAAATATTATATATTTAATACATCTTATCTTGACTTTACATCTAATCCTGCACTCACCATACCTTTCCAAGTGTCAGAGAGTAGCTTGTGGAGAACCCAAGGCAAGAATATCAAACCTCTATGGGTCTTTGAAGGCCAAGGACTAGGGCAAAAATCTAGGAGCCCTCTTTGACAATGATCTTAGCTTGAATATCTGTAAGGTCTTTAAAGAGAGTCTACTTTCACCTTTGTAATGTCTCTACGGCTCAGTCTACTCTTTCTACTGCTGACTGTGAAGAACATATACATAAAATGCTGGATTAATGTCACTTTTGTATTTGGACTACCCTAGAGTACTGCTTAAAATTTTTGATATTTATCAGAATGAAGGATCGTGTTCCGTATTCCATAGTCATTCATTTATTCATTTTCATACCAGCTTAATCCAACTGAGAGCACAATCCATCAGAGGGCACGTGCACTAACATACTCACACTGGAACCAATTTGAGACTGTCATATCCACAAGGGTCCCTGACTCAAGTCTGGACCTGATATTTGGGATGTTGGTGGGTTTCCTCACATTAACTGCTCACTTCAGGTCCTTCCACAACATTTCGATTGGATTAAGGTCAGGACTTTGACTTGGCCATTCCAAAACATTAACTTTATTCTTCTTTAAAAATTCTTTGGTAGAACGACTTGTGTGCTTAGGGTCGTTGTCTTGCTCCTACTCTTGAGATTCAGTTCATGGACAGATGTCCTGACAGTTTCCTTTAGTATTCTCTGATATAATTCCTTGTTCCATCAATGATGGCAAGCCATCCTGGCCCAAATAAAACAGGGTGCCCACTTACACCTGATTGTCATCCCATTGATTGAAAACACCTGACTCTAATTTCACCTATTTCATAAAATCATCTAGTATTACATATATGTGAGTGGCAAAGGTATGTGAACCTCTAGGATTAGAAGTTAATTTGAAGGCGAAAATAGAGTTAGGAGTTTTCAGTCAATGGGATGACATACAGTTGTATTTAAAGATCATCTATCTATTAAAGTCTAATCTTCACAACATATTTGTGGAAGTGTATCATGGCATGGACAAAGGACATTTATGAGGACCTAAGAAAAAGAATGTTGGCCTCCACTATAGAACCACAGGACTTCACCAATCCACAGGCAGACAGAAAATTCATGACAAATGAATCCCTCTCCAGGAGTGGTCAACCAACAAAGATCAGTTCAAGAACAGTGTATATGATAGTGTCTGAACCACAATAGTGTGCATTGTGGCAGTTTTGCTGCATTTGGGCCAGCATAGCTTCCCTTCATTAATAATTCGCAAATTAGGATATTTGTCTGTAAACTGAATATCAAGAGAATGTGGGTCATTCGGCCAAACAATTACCCTAAACACAAAAGTTATTCTACCAAAAAAAAGGTTAAAGAAGAATAAACCTAAGGTTTTGCTATTGTTTTGCAAAATGGCCAAGTCAAAGTTCTGACCTTAATCTAATAGTTGTTGAAAAAAGTGTGAAGAACCTCACCAACATCTCCGATTTGAAGCTGTTCTATATGGAGGAATGGGCAGGACTGATCAACATTCACCAGAAATGTTTAGCTGCAGGTAATTGCTATGCAAGGTGGTCACACCAGCTACTGAAAGGTTCAAATAGTTTTGCAAGTTACCGTATTTTTCTTACCACAAAGCGCACCGGATTATAAGGCGCGATATCAACGATCGGCTGCTAACGGGTATATTTTCATACATGAAATTAAGTTTATAGGTTTTACAGAAAGTGTACAGTAATTATTCAAACAAAATTAGGCAGGTGCATAAATTTGGGCACCCGTGTCATTTTGAATACCTTTAGCACCTAATTTTATTGGAACACAAAATTTGTTTGGTAAGCTCATTGACCCTTGATCTATATACACAAGTGAATCCAAACTATGAGGAAAGTGTTAAGGTGGCCAATTGGAAGTTTTCTCCTCTTTGCATCTTCTCTGAAGAGTGGCAAAACATGGGAGCCTCAAAACAACTTCAAATGGCCTGAAAACAAAGGTTGTTCAACATCATGGTTCAGGGAAAGGGAAAAGCTCTCTCAGAGATTTCAGCTGTCAGTTTCCACTGTGAGGAACATAGTGACGCAATGGAAGACCACAGACACAGTTCTAGTTAAGGAACTCCCGAAGTGGCAGACCAAGAAGAATCTCAGATAGGCAGAGGCGAAGGATGGTGAGAACAGTCATAGTCAAGCCACAGACCACCTTCAAAGACCTACAACCTCATCTTGCTGCAGATGGTGTCACTAATCATCGTTCAACTATACAGCACACTTTGCACAAGGAGAGGCTGTATGGGAGAGTAATGCAGAAGAAGCCTTTTCTGCAGACACGCCACAGTCACTTGAGGTGTGCTACAGCACATTTGGACAATCCAGCTTCATTTTGGAATAAAGTGCTGTGTACTGATGAAACTAAAATTGAGTTATTTGGACATAACAAGGAGCGGCACACATCCCAAGACAAACATTTGCTACCCACAGTAAAATTTGGTAGCGGTTCCATCAGGCTGCGGGACTGTGTGGCCAGTGCAGGTACTAGGAATCTTGTTAAAGTTGAGGATCGCATATTCCAGTTAATATCTCCAGATTCTTGAGAACAATGTTCAAGAATCAGTGACAAAGTTGCACCGAGGCCAACGACCCAAAACCCTGCTCAAAATCTACTAAGGCATTCATGCAGAGGAACCAGTACAACATTCTGGAATGGCCATCTCAGTCCCTAGACAAATGTGAGCTGTCCATGCTCGGAAACCATCAAACCTGACTGAACTGGAGATGTTTCTAAAGAAGAATGGTCCAAAGCACCTTCAACCAGAATCCAGACTGGAAGCTGTAGGAAGCGTTTAGCGGCTGTTATTTCTACAAAAGGAGGATCTACTAAATATTGATGTAAATTTTTTCTGTTGGGGAGCCCAAATTTATGCACCTGCCTAATTTTTGTTTGAATCATTCCTGCACCAATTTCTGTAAGGATCCTATAAACTTCATTTCACTTCTCAAATCTCACTGTGTTCATCTGCTATATGATATATTTAACTCAAGTTGCTGATCTGAACAACCAATGATTTATAAACTAAAATCATGAAAATTATCAGGGGTGCCCAAACTTTTTCATACGACTGTAGATTCGTTAATGTTGAATTCTCTCACAGCTGCTCTATGTCCGTGTTGTACTGCGTGACTGATAGCGTTGAGTTTGAAATCCACTTCGAAAATGAATGAATGAATGAATGCACACACCGTAATGCTGAAGCACATACCGTATTACTCCGCGATGCTGCGCACTACGGTTGCCGTAAGCTTCGTAATCTACCAAGACCGTGCTAAAACATTTTGACAGATTTATGAGCGCCGTGTACCATCTATAATCGGTTCTACGTCAGAAAGCATAACCAGAATTAATTCATACATTAGGCGCATCGCATTTTAAGGCGCACTTTCGATTTTTGAGAAAGTTAAAGGATTTTAAGTGCGCCTTATGGTCCGAAAAATACGGTACTGATATGTAATAATGGATCATTTTAATCAATACAAGTAGTCCTCGATTTACAGTGGAGCTACATTCTGACAAATTCGTTGTATTTATCAGTTGCATTTATCATAAAAAGTATCAGATTTCGGATTTCCATCGTAAAGTCGAAATATCATCAGTTGGGCCATCATAAAATGGGGAGTATCTGTAAACAAAAGACAAACTATAACCCATTTGCTTAATTGTGTTCTCTTTATGTACTTTTAGTACATTTAGAATGAAAATCGAATTATGTTTTAAATCATATATATATATATATACAGACATGTGGAAGATTAGAAAAGATTTACAAACTTTAAAGAACCACTGTGAGGATTTTAAAATGTAAACATTGCTTGTCCTGTGCATTTTGTGGCCATGCAGTTTGAGACACTCCTCATCAGATGAGTCTGTGCCAGGTGCGAGACGCTGTCTTTCACAGTGTAACACAGTGAACCCAGTGCATTGAATTACTGTCACACACTGCTCCTGGGAATGTGTAATGTTTCTGTCGAAGTCAGCCCTGTGCTGCTTCATGGCGTGGATGGTTGCTTTAACTAAATTTCAGACTGACACCCAGTTCAGTGCCTTAACTTTTATGAAGACCAAAAGATATGGGCTTTTTTTTCCTGACTCAAAAAGTGAGCATATGTGTTTATGAATTTGAGCAGTCACACTCGTGTTGAATTTAATATGAAGATGTCGTCTCTGACATAAATATACACGCTTGAATGCCTTGCAAACAGAAAGCTGGACTTCAGCCAACATACCTCAACAGGAAATGTCACCTTTTTTAAAATTTGACTTTAAGTACTTCAGCAAGTCCTCCTAAACTGTTCAACCTTTTAAGAAGATGAGTTAGTAAATTCTGGTATTTGTAATATGTAAAATACTGTTATAAAGCACTGACTGCTTTATGTTTATCCATCCTGCAGGTGATGGGATTGATTCTGACGGCGAATATTTGGAGATCCCCCTCGTCACCAGACAAAAAGCGGGAGTTTACGAGTGTACAGCAGCCAACGACATTGCCATAGCTACAAAGCCAGTCAAGCTGGTGGTCAACTGTGAGTGTGTGCTCAGTTTTCACTCATTTGGTCCTGTCCTAAATGTTATATGGTAATAAAAGTGTATATATATTTTTTCTTAATTAACACGAACAGTTATTTCTAAAATATTGTACATTTATATTACGCCCCTTTATGGATGCAGCCCTTGATCAGACCGAAGTGGCTTGTGTGCTTCAATGATCCTCATACGAATTTCACTGGGAGTGTAGTGTAATGCTCCGACTAGGATCACCTGTAGTGAACAGCTCTGTAGGGTCAGGCCAGAAAAAGCGTGATTCAAAAACCCCCATGAAGGATACAGGTAAAAATCTGACTGGAATAGGGTCACCAGGTCCCATGAAGCCAGGCGTGGAGGTAGTGTTCACTGGTATGTGAATGGTGGCTGAGCCACTCGCGTCATCCCAAAATGGGAATATGGAAACACTTGTGGGGTCACGATCAAAAGGTGAAAGGTGGGGTTGGGAGTAATGGCAACAATTCAGTAGGCATGAGATGGAAAGATTTGGAATGGCACTTCACAGAATGTGAAGAAAGAGCCTGAAAAGAGCCTGAGTTGGTGCAATGGACATACAGTATATGAACTAGATGGACACTCACAGCATTAGCTCAGGTACCAAAATTATTGTTCGGGGTGGTCTCTTTCCTTCTATGGAGTCCCCAAGGGAGTATGGCCTCAGATGGGAGACTAACAAGGTCCAGGCTGAAGGCTGTGAATTAGATATTTGGAGAGGAAAACTCTGAACTGCTATATGGTGTCTACACACAAACAACAGTCCAGAGTGTTCAGCCTTCTTGTAGAATGTGGAGTATATTTTATATACTGTATTATAGTTCTGTTATACTACCATTTATGCTACATATACTATAACTACTATTGTAATGTTATAGATTACAATCACCTACTTTTGTAATCTATATCATAAATACGTATATATATATAGATGCATACATATACATATATACACTCATTAAATTCAGTTGAGAATTATTCGGTTATTGTGCATTTTAACCAGTAAAAAACGCAGCTCCTCCGTTCACTTGTATTTGTTTACAAGCCTGTCTTGCCTGGAGCTACAAGCGGTGAAGTCATTTTCAAACCCAGTTATTCTAATTCTCAGAGCAAAAACACTCAAGACTGCGAGCGAGAATCCATAATGCTAAAACGCTGATGCGATGCTAGCAGCTACGGTACGTAAATACAAGTCGCGTGAAGTGGGTGGGAACAAGCCGTGACGCATTGGCTGTTTAAGTAGAGCGTCCCTAAAATCTGTTTCATGAGGATGGATGTCCGTTAAAATGCTGCCTCCTTAGTCAGTGCTTACATACAAATTTCACTAGGTTTTTGGACACAATCTATATGATCTGGACACTCAAGTGAAAATAGGGTCAGAGCTGTCAACCGATCACCACTTGGTGTTAAGTTGTATTTGTTACAAGGTGCATGGACGAGGTCTTCCTGCTAAACCCAAGAGAGCCTTTCAGGTTGCTTGGGAGTATCTGGCAGACGTTTCATTGTGAGACGAGTTTAACGTACTCCTCCAAAAGTACTTTTACCTTGTGCCAAGTGAGGACAGGGATGCTGAGTCTGAATGGACTTCTCAATCAAATTCTCAATCATAGGAGCAGCTGCAAGAAGCTGTGACAGGAAGGAAATTGCTGCTCCTCATGAGCGCTAGATAGTCCATCCTGGGATTCAGGAGGAACAGTGTGGGTTCTGCCCGGTGCTTGGAGCAGTATACGAGCTCTTTTCTCTTGCACTGCTTTGTGACGGGTCATGGAAGTACACTAATGTCTAAGTCTACATGTGCTTTTTGGATTTAGAGAAAGCATATGGTCGTGTATCTCAGCATACGATCAGGATCATGGGGTACCAGTGTCACTACTTTGTGCAGTATGTTATCTGTATGCTTTCTATGTGGGGTTCTGATCAGATTTGATCAGCCATAGAAAATTAATGGAATTAACAGACATGCAATTTTTGTGACAGAGCTGATTTAACATCTGAGTGTTTAACTTCATAGAAAAAGAACTGAAATGTCAGTTTTGTGATAATGACTGGGAAATAGTAACACACTGATTAATCGGGCCGATTAATGCCATTTTCAATTAATTGGCATCGGCCAATATCTGTGCTAACAAGGCCGATAATCAAAAATATTGGAGAATATGCAAATAAACTTTGTTTTGGTGGGGCCATTCATGAGAGGATGAAAACTTTGAGCATTGCAGTAGGGCAAAAAGTATTTAGTCAGCCACTGATTGTGCAAGTTCTCCTACTTGAAAAGATGAGAAAGGTCTGTAATTTTCATCATAGGTACACTTCAACTATGAGAGACAAAATCAGGAAAAAAAATGGTTAAGTTTGGAGTCTGACTGTTTGAGGCTGTGGACAGGTGTCTTTTATACAGATGACGAGGTCAAACAGGTGCCATTAATACAGGTAATGAGTGGAGGACAAAAGAGCTTTTTAAAGAAGTTGTTACAGGTCTGTGAGAGCCAGAAATTTGTGGGTGACCAAATACTTATTTTCCACCATGATTTACAATTAAATTCTTTAAAAATCTTACAATGTGATTTTTTGGATTTTTTTTCTCATTTTGTCTCTCATAGTTGAAGTGTACCTATGATGAAAATTACAGACCTCTCTCATCTTTCTAAGTAGGAGAACTTGCACAATCAGTGGCTGACTAAATACTTTTTTTGCCCCAGTGTATGTCTTGCTGCACTTAACTGGAGCTGGGATTGAGAACAAAAAGATGCTGATACCATGTGCACTACTCTGACATTGTTTATTTATTTGCATTTTGTGATATTTATTGTCAGTTTCATCAGTTGCAAAAAAAAAAAAAAAAGGGATATCGGCATTATATATCGGCCATCGGCCAACCTGCTCTCGAAATATCAGCATCGGCCATTAAAAAACCCTTATCGGTTGTCCACTACTAGGAAAGTGGTTGTTTAAAGGTTGGTGATTACAAATACTTACTGCAATTTGACCAATAACAACAAGGCTGGAAAACTGATTCCAACACAGGATGGTTAAAAGTAAATATTACTTGTAAAATCAAAAGAGATGACCTGGGCCTGTGGATCATCCATTGGTAAATAGTGGACAAAACATGAGATATTGTACTACGTGCTTCTGGTTCCATTACAGTGAGCTTTGAGAACTGGAAAGACAAACAATGAGATTTTATTTTTTGTTTTTAGACAATAAGATAGTTGGCAGCTCCTTGTTCACACCATGCATGGTCACACTAAATGCTTTCTCTCTGTCGTTTGTGTGTATGTAGACCCTCCCCGTGTGTTTGATGGCACCGATGTTGGCGTGACTCTGGGTCAGAGTGTGGTTCTGCGATGCGAGGCGGATGCCGTACCAGAGGCAGACTTTGAGTGGTATAGAGATGACAGACGGTAAAGGGGAAAAATCCTGTGCACTTGTTATAACTCTATATATATAAATAGTATGTGCAATCACCACACCAGTACTGTTGACTTTCTGTGCTTTTACTGTTGTTAAAAAACATCTTACCTTATCATCACCCATTTTATAGCCAGCTAGTGTTATGAAAGCTGTTTATTCAGCTTCAGCTTTCGAAGGCAGGTGAATCTAGAAGAGTGCTAAGCCAGTTTTCAAAGCTATCCGGAGTAAAATATTCACATCACACTCTTGTAATGCTGGTCACTTCTACCCCAGTAAGAAGTTATTGAAGATATTTCGATTTGGCCTCAAATTTGAAAATGAAGTGCAGAGAGAGAGAGCACACACTTTCTTACACTCTGAAAATAAGCTTTTTGCAAACATGCACGGAAGGCTAAAAGGTTAAGATGAGAAAAAATATCTTTAACTTGTCAGTGTATGTGTGAGCACGCATGAGTCACACATGATCAGATGTGTGGATGAGTCGGAGTCATTCACTGAAAAACCAAAGTACTTCGTTGGTACAGTGCATAAACGAAGCATGGGCAGCACGTCGTCTCACAACGAGAACGTCCTGGGTTCCGTCTCAGGTGGAGTGGTCTGGGTCCTTTCTGTGTGGAATCTGCATGTCCTCCCCGTGTCTGTGTGGGCTTTCTCCAGGTGCGCCAGTTTCCTTCCACAGTCCAGAGACATGCAGTAGATTAATTGATTCTGCTAAATTGGCCCTAGTGTGTGAGTGTGTGTATGAGTGTGTGCCCTACGTTGGATTGGCACCCTGTCTATGGTTGTTTCTGCCATGCTCCCTATGCTGCCGGCTAGGTACCGGCTCTCCCGCCACCCTGTCCAGAATTATGTGGATAAGAAAGTGATAAAATGCAGTTTGAATTCCTAATATACAGTTTTTTTCAGTATGAGCACATGCCTGTACAATCAAAGTTGAATACATTTTACAACCCCAAATCAGAAAAAGATTAGGATGGTATGGGAAATGCAAATTAAAAGAAATTAAGTGTTTTTTTACATTTACTTTGACTTTTTTCTTTCATTGCACACAATATGAACCCAAGATGTTGAATGTTTTTCTTTTTTTTTAGTCTGGTCAACTTCCAGTCAACTTTCAGGCCTAAAACACAATCCAAAAAAAGTTGGGATGGGATAATCTAGCTAACCCTAATAATAATAATAATAATAATAATAATAATAATAATAATAATAATAATGTGATTTCAAAAAGGTGAACAGGTTGTAATCATGATTTGATACAAAAGCAGTATCCATGAAAGGCTTTGAAGAGCAAAGGCGGGCAGAGGAAATCCAGTTTGTCAACAAATGTGTGAGAAAATTGTTGAAATATTTAAAAACAATGTTACTCAAAGAAAGATTGTAAAGGATTTGCATATTTCTTCCTCTACAGTGCATAATATCATTAAACAATTCAAGGATTCTGGAGGAATTTAAGTCCATAAAGTGCAAGCATGCAAGCCAAATTGAACTCCAATCCCTCAGACGGCACTGCATCAAGAACCGTCATTCATCAATAAGTGATGTAAACACATAGCCAAGGGATTACAATATGGAGTTAAATTCACAAATGCCACTTAAATCCTTGCTGTCCAAAAAAGGAACCTTGTGTTAACTATGTCCAGGACCAGAATCAACTTCTCTGGGTTCAGAAGCAGCTAGGAACTGTGTTCATATGTTCAGATGAATGGGTATTCCAGATCTGGAATCTGGAAGAAATGGACACTCTGCGCTCCAGACCAAAGATGAAAAGGGCCATTCAGACTGTATACATTGTAATAGGCATACATTGTAAGGGTTTGTCCCAGTGTGAGTCTGTTAGGTCCTGGCTCTCTGTGACCCTGGATTGAATTACTTGAGTTTAGAAAATGAATGAATCTGAGGCTGCATCTTCATCTGCCTTCACAGCCTCCTGAAGCATTTCACCCTTGCTATGAATTATATAAATTAAATTGCACCAATCAGAACAGATTGCTTTGGGCAGTTAAAAAAATTAGACAGTTGCATAAGATGGGATTTTCCTGGATCTGTTTGCTTGCACAAATCCCAGATTTTTTCTCGAAACCCTCTGATCTCCAAACTGTTTCCACTGCCTCCCAGATAGACAGGGCTTAGGGGCATTTAGTGGTATAAACCAATGGAAAGAAATGCAAATGAAAAGTCCAGAAACTTTACAATAGAAATGCCTTGCACTGACTAGCATGTTCAAGTCCATCAGGGCATTTTGGTCAATTAAAATGCATTTAATAATAAATATTAAAGTTATTTGACATTGCTTGTTAAATAAAACAGAGTTTACCTTACCATGGGTTTACCTAATAAACTCATGTCAATACCTGGAAGTATACCTAAACAATAAACTGCAACACAGAAACACTACAGGAAATACTAAAGCTGACCATCCGTCTGATCCTCAAAATGGACAAAATAATCAGTTTTACGGAACAATCAGTGGACAGAGTAATCACTTTTTGTCCTTATTGTTGACAAATATTGTGTTATGTTCTTAACAAACCACAAATATGATGCATGCTGAATGTTCATGTGTCCATTATGTGGTGGTGGTTGTGGTGGTGGTAGAGTTGTGTTTTGGTACTATATATGTAAATATGAATAATTAGGTGTATTTACCCTGTGTATTCTATCTATCTATCTATCTATCTATCTATCTATCTATCTATCTATCTCTCTATCTATCTGTCTGTCTGTCTGTCTGTCTGTCTGTCTGTCTATCTGACTTCACTATCTGTCTGTCTGTCTGTCTATCTATCTATCTATCTATCTATCTATCTATCTGTCTCTGTCTGTCTGTCTTTCTATCTATCTGTCTATCTATTTGTCTATCTATCTATCTTAGTGTATTTTGGGAAACGCTGATAATACATTGCGATTCATAGTATTTATTTCCAGATGGTATTTCCTTTTTCGGTAAAGTACAGAGTATACAGCACTTTGCATATCAGTAGATATGACAGCGTGTTCTACAGACAAGTACTGCAGAATAAAAGTTAAAAGCTGCATATTTTGCCCAATGCATATTGTTGATTCTATATTCAGCAAGACAGTGAAAGTCTTTGTGTTTTAGCTGAAGCACATCTCAAACAGCCTTCGATGTCAGGAAAGGAAATGTCTCAGAGCTGCGTGCGTTGATGTTAATGGCATCCAGCTTGCACACCTTTTCTTTAATGTTTAATGGGCCGACTGCCATCCCTGGCCGTGAAATGCCCATGCTGTCACAGATGTCACTCTGTTCTTCAAAAGAAGCCCTGATGTGGTGTAAAAATGTACTGGCTTGAACCATGTCTCTCCGTTTGCTGCCTTGTTTTGCAGGATCTTCAATGGCTTTGACGATATCGAGATTGAGAATGCTGGAGCCGTGTCAATGCTGACTTTTTACAACGTCTCTGAGGCAGACTATGGAAATTACACATGCGTTGCCATCAACAAACTCGGGAGTGCAAACACAAGCATCATTTTATATCGTGAGTCCTGTTTGTCAGAATCTATATATTACAAAGTAAAGAGCATCTTTGTGATATACAGTATGACCTCATTATCTCGCCTCCCGGTATCTCGCCAACCATCTCTCACCACCTGTGGTGGCAGGACGAATTTCCTTAAATGCAGTTTACCTTGAGAAGCCCCTAACCTCGCCTCTCTCTCACCAAGCTTAAAATGTGAGAGATGTATTACCAGCAATGAAATTCTACCCCACTAAGCTGCCATGTTTCCGACCGTCAGTAAGTGGGACTTTAATCCTACTTTAAAGTTGCAGCGCCAGATGATGTACAGCTCCTGTCTATTATCAGAGACGTTATATAAGGAGGAAATTGGTCACTGGTTGAAATATGAATGTGACTGTAGTACAGAAGCCAGCATTAGTAAGAACCATTCTGCATGTCAGTAAATGTGTCGGAGAGAGGGGTGGCATTTCTTGACCCTTTGTAGCCAGTAGCCAGAAAACCTTAAACAATCGTATTTTTCTGTGTTATTTGAAACCAACAATGCAAGTAAGTTATATAGTTTTTGTCAGATTATACCAGCAATTCTAAATATTTATTTCAGTTTCGGATATATAGGTCTCTCCACAGATAAGTGTCTGGTCTAATTTGGTTGGAAATAAATGCCTAGTGGCATTACCAAGATGGCGGCGGAGTGAACTGACTTATAATAATTCTGCTGTTATTCATTGCAGACTGGACTTCATGCACTTTGCGTCAACAAAACAATTGTCAATCACATATTTCTGAAATTTACGTAAATGAGTAGAAGCTGGACATGTACGTACATGTTTATATCCATTGTAAATGTGATTGCTCCATCATGTGGGCTGCTCATTAAAACACATTATGTCGGCATTTGATATGAATGTCACTTTGTCTATTTCTTGTGACCTCATTAATTCGCCAAACTCCCGACAAAAATAGCCATGAAACAGACGTGGGCAAGATAACGAGTTTAGACTGTATATGTAACATATAGCCAATGTGTCATTAGTAGGTGATATTTAGCAGGTTTTGGTTATTGTAGTTGATTGGTCCAGCTAAGCATATTACTGAAAAGCATTGCACAGATTCTGGGTCAAACAGCCTCTACTGTATGTTACGGATTGATCTATAGCCTTTGCCTCTTATATTGCCACTTTGTATTGTCTGTTTTTGCTGAATTGTAGAAATATTTGAACCCACTAGCTCGACGCTCTTGCAAGGTTAGTACAGTACTTTGCTCAAGCATGTCCTTTTAGATTCTGCCTTTGTTGAGCCTGTTCCTGCATGCTCCATAAACAGTACAAATAAACTTACATTAACATTTCTGTTTCACATTAATCATATAGATGACTGTGGAGAGGTCATTGAGGTCACACCCTTATGCCAAAAACTAAATTTCCCAAACATGAAGACTCTAATATAATTGTCCTGTGTCGTCAGAATTTGATTGTCAGGTTGTAAAGTGGCGATTAGCCATTGATATCAAGAGGTGTATTCGTTTAGAAATCCAATTCCTAATGTCAATAATAATTACGTAATTTTGAGTGACAGGCTGAATTGTTGCTGGGGGAATAGCATGCGGTTTTTATGACTCAGTAAGTCTCCAGTGGACCACAGTGGTGTGTTGGATGCTTTTCCATTTTTTGTTGCTTAAATGTATTTTCTTTCTTTTTTTTCTGGCTTTCTATTTCCTGTCTAACCCTCATGCACCATGCCATTACTTCATTGTGGCTATGCATGCCTCTTCTGCTGTAAGTACTCGTCTGCATTATATGAAACATTTTGTTCTGAGTAATTCTGCTATGAAATGCATGTTATGCCTTCCAGTGTAAATGCCAATATGATTTGGGTAAATTGCCTCTTGATGGGTTTCCAATTATATGATTAAGGGAATTAAATATATGCAATACTGCCATATCCATGTGTGCCATGCTTTAATTTACTGTATAAGATCTAAATAAAATAGTACCACATCTATGTTTGGCATATAGAAGCATCAGGCTACTCCAAACTGATAAATATATTTAAGTGAAATTCAGAGGAGACTCTCCCAATTGGCACACGATGAGGCAAAGTTAATTTGGGCTAAGACCATAGATTGAGAAGTCTCTTTTAATTACTGTGTTATACAACCCACATCTTTCCCACCTTCCACTGTTTCTTGACTCTTGAATATGTCCTTACAACATTTTCGATGTGCTTTTGGTGATTTTAATTACTATGCACTGGATCTGTTATGACTAGACAATTTCAGTGAATCTAACACTGTTTTTCCTGTCCAGTAGAAACGCATTTCAACCAAACTACTACATTATCGTATTATTCTCATATCATTTGTTAACATTTACCCCCAGACAGAGGGATAACATGACAGTCCCCTGGTGAAGGGGCTACCCTTCAAATTTAACTCTGTTACTTGCATAATCAGCTCTATCCATTGGTTATTTGAACGAGTGAAGGCAGATTGAAAAGCGAACAGATTAATGGCCGTCCTGATTTCCCTGCTGTTTCCAACGATATTCAGCAGTCTGTGTTCTCTTCAGCCAGCAGCACTGTCTCCTTATGCCTTGCTGTAATTACAAACCCACAGAAGCTCACAGAGTAAAGCCCCTTTCCCTCCCTCAGCCTCATCAGCAGTCTCGCTGCCAAGCACCTTCCTTGATTAGCGTGTTTATCGCAAACTGCAATTAAAGTTGACCCACACAAACCATGGGTGGAGGGTGTGGAGAATGGCACGGGAATGTAAGCACCACCTGAGAGTGAGGAGCAGTCAAGCAGCTTGTACCACAGGGGATCAAACATGATGTTTCCTAATATGAGTCCTAAATACTGTAGTTCATCTCCAGAGCTGGATGGATTCTGTTTTCTCAGCTGTTACAAAAACAATGACCCGGTTCTGTCTCACAACCCTGCCAAAAATTTCACTGACCTCTATGATGGCTTAGGAGGCAAATGGAGCGGGAAGAACAATAGCTAATGTAGGCTGAATTAAGTGCTTAAAGCCATGTTTCACTTTGGTATAACTTTTTTTCTGGATCCTACCCTTGTTATTGCAGCAACATCAACATCACTGCTATCTGCATCATTGGTTTTTAGTAACTCCAGGCAGTTTTTGGATCTTACCAAATGTGTTTGTTTTGAAGCACAAATGATTGCTAGGTCTATATAAAGTGTGGTATATAAAACGGTTTGCTATGAGCAGTCATTCCCATATACACTGATCGGGCATAACATTTTGACCACTTCCATGTTTCTACAATCATTGTCCATTTTATCAGTTCCACTTACCATATAGAAGCACTCTGTAGTTCTACAATTACAGTCTGTAGTCCATCTGTTTCTCTGCATACTGGGTTCATCCCCTTTACTCTGTTCTCTAATGGTTAGGACCCCCACAAGACCACTACAGATCAGGTCCAATTTTAGTGGTGGATGGTGGTGGTGTGTTAGTGTGTGTTGTTCTGGTATGAATGGATCAGACACCGCAGTGCTGCTGGAGTCTTTAAACATTGTGATCACTCACTGTGCATTCTATTTGACACATCTACCATATTGCTCCACCTGGTAGATGTAAAGTCAGAGACAGTAGCTCATCTGTTGTTGCACAGTTTGTGTTAGTCATCCTCTTATCCTTCATCTGTGCTCACAGGACGCTGCCTACAGGATGCTGGTGGTTGGACATTTTTGGTAGGTGGAATATTTTCAGTCCAGGAGTAACACTGAGGTGTTTTAAAAACTCCAGCAGCACTGCTGTGTCTGATCCACTCACACCAGCACAACACACACTAACACACCACCACCACATCAGTGCCACTGCAGTTCTGAGAATGATCCACCATCCAAACTGTACCTGATCTGTGGTAGTCCGTCTGTTTCTCTACATACTTTGTTCATCACCTTTACTCTGTTCTCTAATTGTTAGGACCTCCACAGAACCAGTACAGATTAGGTCCTTTTTGGGTGGTGGATCATCCTCAGCACTGCAGTAGTTTGTTAGTGTGTGATGTGCTGGCATTGAGTGGGTCAGACACAGCACTGCTGCTGGAGTTTCTAAACACCTCAGTTTCATTGCTGGACTTAAAATAGTCCATCTTCCAAAGATGTAGGCAGGATCCTGCGAGCAATGATTAAGGATTAGAGGGTGACTAACACAAACTGTGCAACAGATTTACATTTATGTCATTTAGCACATGTCCTTATGCAGAGATGCAACTGATACAGTCTTACAATCCAAGCAACAGTGGGTCAAGGGTCTTGCTCAAGAACTCAACAGTGGCAGCTTGACAGAGGTGGGATTCGAACCCAGGACCTTGTGGTTCATTGTCCAGCATCTTAATCATTAAGCCACTTTGTAACTCTGTACAGATGAGCTGTTGTGTCTGACTTTACATCTACAAGGAGGAGCAATAGGGTTGGTGTGGCTAACAGAATCTGTGGTGGTCCTCTGAGGGTCCTGACCATTAGAGAACAGAGTAAAAGGGACTAACAAACTATGTAGAGAAACAGATGGACTACAGTCTGTCATTGCATATCTACAAAGTGCTTCTATATGGTTAGTGGGTATGGTTTACCTTTTCCATCTATCTATGACTATATATATATATATATATATATATCACATTGAGTCAATGTAATGTGGATAAAACCTGGGCGCGTTGTGCTTCATATAAATCTGAGAACAGCCTCCCATGTAAATTGGTTAGTGTGTAAGAATGTGTTAAACTGGTACTTAAACAGGCATATATATATATATATATATATATATATATATATATATATATATATATATATATATATATATATATATATATATATATATATATATGTATAGATTATATATATATATATACACAAACACACACACACACCACACCACCCACACACACACCACACAACTCAGATACAATTCTGCCATCAAAAATGGATAGCATCCCAGCTATCTAACTGCTAATAACCTGTAAACCTGTTTTAGCTTCATTTGTGATAAAAAAGACAAGACTGCGGACCGGAATCACCTTTGCACATCAGGTAAAGCCATTTACTTAATAGTGGTCAAGCTTTTTAAAATACATTAACAGTTTTGGTATTTGGTAGACACTCATATCAAACTGAATACTGTATTTAAGCAATAATATATGAGAGAAAGTGCTTGAAAATTGTAGACTGAAGATCAGAATACCCGTGCCGACAGCTCCGTTATCACCATTATTGTTAGATTTTAAGATAAAGAGGACAGAAAAAATGGTAAAATAGTTCTATTCTATCATTACCCCGCGACTACCCCTTCAGTCATTAAAGTCGAGGAACAGAATTACCAATAACCACAAAGAAACAGTAAACAAAAATATATCGATTGGTAAGTTTTAATTTATTAAAAAGAACATTTATTTACATTCAACAAATAAAATGGGTCGGGTTTATAAGGCAGGCTGTTACTAAGATCCACTATCCTACCGGCTGAAGCAAATCGGAGTGAGATACTGGTGTTATAACCAAAGTCCGGGATCCCGTTTGAGTAGCGATTATAAATTTGTATGATGTTTGTTGATAATGTTATCAGTTAATCTTATCAGCTGGAAATGTAATGGTAGAGTTACAGAGCATCAGCAGCTTCTCTGGGTTAAAAGCTGGACTTGTAACATACCTGTCAGATGAACGACCCTCTGATCAGCCGTGCATGATGTTTAATGAAAGATGTCGAGTTTAACTCCAGCTAACGACGTCTTTGTGAGTGATGAAGCTGATTCAGTTAATTTTTGTCTTCAGTCTCGTTGCTCTTCAGTCAAGCTGTGAATTCATTAAGAGCCCAGGACGTTTGATTTAAAGGACTGACTTTATTTCGCTTTTCCAGTGCTTCCAAATCATAAAGGTGACAAACCTTTGGCTCAGGTTGGTCATTAATAGTTTCATCTTCCAAATTTACATTGTTTTCAAAAAACAATATATTTTGTAAACTTTTTATAGCTTTCATTTTGGTAGTGTTTTACTCATTATAACTTGCTGCTTTTTAGGGCGGGCGTATGCCACGGAGTAATACTTATAGAGCGTCAGTCAGAGTGCCGTTATCATCAATAATGTCATGGGAAAAACGTCTCTCAGCTAATCAGATTGCATAATTATCCTAAGATTGTGTTGGAAAAGACGCCTGATTTTGCTCTAATAAATAATAATATAATAAACCAATAATATTAACAGATTAGCAATAGTAAATATTATATGTAGTATAAATAGTAATATAATAGTTGTATAATATAGTATTCACTATTTTATATACTGTATTATACTATTGTACTACTTTTTATACTACATATACCATCTACCACTGTTAATCTATTATGTCATTAATTATATTATTTGTTTGTCTACATCTAATTGTAATTACAGGCTAATAATATTCTGTACTGCTGTTCTGTCGTGTATGTTGCCTTTGAGTGTATAATTACACTACTATAGAAACAGAAAGCAGACTGGTCAAGAAACAATGAAATCATGCGAGTCTTGTTTATTGCGAATTTTAACCAGGGAAAAAAATGCAGCTCCCCTGTTTACTTGTATTCGTTTACAAGCCAGTCCTGCCTGGACCAATATGGTGGCCATGATGATCGCATCAATGGGCTCAGGTGGCCATTGCAGTGTCTAGGTATTTATAAAAATCACATTCATAAAAATGTTCATAGTCCCAAAATGTAAAAGTACAAACAAAATCTACACATGCTCTTGACCATACGTACAGTGTTCCTAATGTCCATAAGACATTAAGTGCAAGTCCCATTTGACGTTGCCTGCACTTGAAAGTACTGACTAAAAATGATATAATACATAAAAAATAAAATGAGCACTTGGTTAAATAATACAACCTGTTATTCAGAGAAACTACCATATACAGAAACATCCATGCAGAAACCTGTATGGGGCAGTTGTTTGCTAAATTATTTTTTTACAGCCAGGGAGTTAATTAATGTGGATTGTTTATGGTGAAATTTTCCCCAGCATAAAAGACTATGTCTATGGTTATCGTGTATAACGCCATGGGAAAAGCATGAGCATCAGATTGCGGGGTCGGAACTAACTGTGCTATAATAAATAATGAACTGTACAGAACAAATGATAAATTTTGGGTAATACCAGTGGTGTCCCAAATCACAATCATACAGCTAAAGGGATCATAAACATTCACTAAGCATGCTAATGATCTACTTTTGTTTACAGGTGTAGCCTACATTGTCACACTGAATGAGGCTTTTAATTAGGAAAAAAATTATAATTTTTTTCTCACCTCATATTAAATTTTATTCTCTTGGTGAGGCTTGCAGTAGAATTTTTAATACTCTTATTAATTCATATGTCCATGTCTTTGCCTGAACACACTGTATTTAAACAGTGTAGTAATGCAATGATGGATATGTTGCTCTGGGCAACTATAATGACCAAAATTAGGACATTCTTTGATTCTTAATCCATTTTTATAAAGTATCTCCCCAGAAATGAATAAAGTGAACATGTATATGCAACTGAAACCTGCTCAAAGATGTTTTAAAGGTAATTGCAGTGTAATTGAGCTTGGTACTTCAATCTGTGCTGGGTATCTTTTACAAGGCCCAGTAATTTTTACATATTTTAATTGTTAATTAGCTCAATGTAATAGCAATATCATACCGTTTATATTATATTATATAGCAGTCTTTTTCACAAAGTCTGATTTTCACTGAATACCTTCCAACTTCTTCACAGCCACCTCCACCACCACACAGACACACTCCCACCCACCCACATTCATCCACCTCCGACAATAATGCCTTAGTCAAATCAAGAATTGCTTGACTCAAACTATATAATCAGAATCAACCATTCAATGGGAAGTTAATCATTTACAATTCATATTTTTGACTACAAGGAGAAATCTTAACATACAGTATCTGGCACTTTCTGCCTCATTAGAACAAGTGTCAAAGAAAATGTCAAGGAAAGTTAATTGCGCCTTATTCAACTTACTGGTTGTTTGCTGCATGACACATGCACTCACATGAAATGAAACAGAATGTCTTTTCCTACACATAGACACAATAATAACCGAAAAGTAAATGTACAATGACATTTCAACCACTTCATTTATTGTTATAAATCACTGATAACACATTCTCCATTAAATACACATGCATTTTGTCTAAAGGCTATTATATTATTTATTTAACATCCACTGAAGCTGTTTCGATCTTCAAAATGCTTAGTTCTGGAGAGATCAACAAAATTGAATGGAAGTTAGTAGAAGCTCTCATTGCAATGCTGATAGTGATGAGTAGTACATGCTGATGTTAATGATGTTAATGTTCACAGTATCGGCGAACCATTAACACCTCTTAAATTTGTTTATCCAGGCTTTAATAAGGTCTTATTTTGTCTTAAAATGTCTTAAATCCATATCCCAAAGGTCTTAAACATGCCACAGACAGTAAATACAATGTTTGTTTGGTGTTATTTTCACGCATTTTCCAGTTTTAGCTTACTGTTTACTTTTCAAGTTAGCTTACTGTTTTAATGGCAGACTGAATTAAGTGGAAACAACAACATTATTTATAGTGCTAATTTCAGGTACGTTCCTTCATAGATATACAGTGGGGCAAAAAAGTATTTAGTCAGCCACTGATTGTGCAAGTTTTCCTACTTAGAAAGATGAGAGAGGTCTGTAATTTCCATCATAGGTACACTTCAACTATGAGAGACAAAATGAGAAAAAATAATCGAGGAAATCACATTGTAGGATTTTTAAAGAATTTAATTGTAAATCATAGTAGAAAATAAGTATTTGGTCACCCACAAACAAGCAAGATTTCTGGCTTTCACATACCTGTAACAACTTCTTTAAGAAGCTCTTCTGTCCTTCACTCGTTACCTGTATTAATGGCACCTGTTTGACCTTGTTATCTGTATAAAAAACACCTGTCCACAGCCTCAAACAGTCAGACTCCAAACTCAGCCATGGCCAAGACCAAAGAGCTGTCGAAGGACACCAGGAAGAAAATTGTAGATCTGCACCAGACTGGGAAGAGTGAACCTACAATAGGCAAGCAGGTTGGTGTGAATAAATCAACTGTGGGAACAATTGTAAGAAAATGGAAGACATACAAGACCCCTGATAATCTCCCTCGATCTGGGGCCGCACACAAGATCTCATCCCGTGGGGTCAAAATGATCATGAGAACAGTGAGCAAAAATCCCAGAACTACACAGAGGGAAATGGTGAATGACCTGCAGAGAGCTGGGACCAAAGTAACAAAGGCTTCCATCAGTAACACTACGCCGAGAGGGACTCGGATCCTGCAGTGCCAGGCGTTCCCCCCTGCTTAAGCCAGTACATGTCCAGGCCTGTCTGAAGTTTGCCAGAGAGCATATGGATGATCCAGAAGAAGATTGGTCAGAATATCATGTGGTCAGATGAAACCAAAATAGAACTTTTTGGTTAAAACTCAACTTGTCGTGTTTGGAGGAAGAAGAATGCTGAGTTGCATCTCAAGAACACCATACCTACTGTGAAGCATGGGGATGGAAACATCGTGCTTTGGGGCTGTCTTTCTGCAAAGGGGACAGGATGACTGATCCGTGTTAAGGGAAGCATGAACAGGGCCATGTAGTGAGATTTTAAGTGAAAACCTCCTTCAATCAGAAAGAGCATTGAAGATGGAACGTGCTGGGTCTTCCAGCACCAAAGGGCAACGATGGAGTGGCCCTGTAAAAAGCATTTCAAGGTCCTGGAGTGGCCTAGCCAGCCTCTAGACCTCAACCCCATAGAAAATTTGTAGAGGGATTTGATAGTCTTTGTTGCCCAGAGACAGCCTCAAAAACACCACTGCTCTAGAGGAGATCTGCATGGAGGAATGGGCCAAAATACCAGCTACAGTGTGTGCAAACCTGGTGAAGACTTACAGGAAACGTTTGACCTCTATCATTTCCAACAAAGGTTATGTTACAACGTATTGAGTTGTATTTTTGTTATTGACCAAATACTTATTTTCCACCATAATTTACAATTAAATTCTTTAAAAATCCTACAATGTGATTTTGTGATGGTGTGATTTTGTGATCTTTTTGAATGTGATTTGTTTTTTTCTCATTTTGTCTCTCATAGTTGAAGTGTACCTATGATGAAAACTCCAGACTACTCTCATATTTCTAAGTAGGAGAACTTGCAGAATCAGTGGCTGACTAAATACTTTTTTGCCCCACTGTAGCAGCCACATTGGGTGCTGAATCATGTGTCCATGCCATATTGTTCCAGGCAGCTTCTCACAATTCTCCAAAGATTGTGTTGGAAAAGATGCCTGATTTTGCTCTAATAAATCATAATATAATAAAGGTACGGAGCTAGGCGGTGGCAGTTGCTCAGGTACAGAGCTTGGGGTACAATGTGCTCAGGTGCGGAGCTAATGGGCACAGTGAGCTCAGGTACGGGCCTAGGCAGCGCTAGTTGTTCAGGTACGGAGCTAATGGGCATTGCGAGCTCAGGTATGGAGCTAATATGCTCAGTTATTGAGCTAGGCGGCGCTAGTTGCATAGGTACGGAACTAATATGCTCAGGTATGGAGCTTGGGGGCGTGGCATGCCCAGGTACGAAGCTAATGGGTGTGGCAAGCTCAGGTATGGAGCTATGCAGTGCTAGTTGCTCAGGTACAGAGCTAATCAGTACAGCTATCTCAGTTACGGAGCCAGGCGGCACTAGTTGCTCAGGTACGGACCTAATATGTTCAGGTATGGAGCTTGGGGGTGCGGCGTGCTCAGGTACGGAGCTAATGGGCGCAGTGAGCTCAGGTACGGGGCTAGGCAGCGCTAGTTGTTCAGGTACGGAGCTAATGGGTGTGGCGAGCTCAGGTATGGAGCTATGCGGTGCTAGTTGCTCAGGTACAGAGCTAATCAGTACAGCGATCTCAGTTACGGAGCCAGGCGGCACTAGTTGCTCAGGTACGGACCTAATATGTTCAGGTATAGAGCTTGGGGGTGCGGCGTGCTCAGGTATGGAGCTAATGCATGCGGCGAGCTCAAGTACAGAGCTAGGCGGTGTCAGTTGCTCAGGTACAGAGCTAACTTGCTCAGCTACGGAGATTGGGGGTGTGGTCTGTTCAGGTACGGAGCTAATGGGTGTGGCGAGCTCAGGTATGGGGCTAGGCAGCGCTAGTTGCTCAGGTACAGAGCTAATGGGTGCGGCGAGCTTAGATACGGAGCTTGGCAGTGCTGGTTGCTCAGGTACAGTGCTAATGGTCATGATGAGCTCAGGTACGTAGCTGGGCGGCGCTAACTGCACAACGGGCGTGCGAGCCCAGGTGCGGAGGGAACAGGCACAGTGGCACACATTTGCATAACATCCACAGCAATGGTCGAGACCTGCTCAAGGATTTCGAGCAGACTCGGGTTGGGGCCGCCCTCAGTGACTACAGGGACTGGGATTAAGACCGTGGCGGGCCCACAGGGACCACGGCGAACGTAAAATTGTCAAAGCTGGCATGCCCAGCCCAGGTGAAAGAGAGCGAGTTGCGGATCGAACCGGCCCTCTCCCTGGCCCACTGAAGCCGGAAATCAACATCAATGGCCAGGTCATACAGCTTGGACAGAGATGAAGGGGACTCGAGCAGACGTAGCTCGTCCTGTAATTCCTCCAAGCCTGAAAAGGTCCATTAATGCCCGGTCATTAAACCCAGAATTAACGGATAACTGAGTACCCGTCTAGGACCTTGTCTGACCTCTAAGATCCCAGGAGGTTTAGGTGAGTGGGCCTGAGGCTGAGGGTCTGCCATGCTGGGGGGGATGGGAGTGATAGTTGAGTCAAACCCCAGGTGGAAGTAGGTCCTTTTACTGGTCGCACCATCCTGTTATGGTTCGCAATAAGAAAATCGAAGGTCGAACCGTGAAAACAAAAGAATAACGGGTTTTAGGACCCAAATGCAGTTAGCTCCAGATGGAAGGGGTGACCCAAAATACAAAAAAAATAAAAGAAACATTCTCCAAAAGAAAGGTTAAATAAAACAATAAAGAAGCCCAGGCTTCCAGCGCTTCGCACATGCGTGGACCTGTATGCCATTGCCGTATCTGTGAACAGCAGTGCTGTATACTTACGATGTGCGCAAAGTGCTGGAAGCCCAAGCGGAGCTTCCGTGAAAGCATGCCACGTTAACTCCTAATTAATCGCCCTCTAGAGAGGCATGGATGGGGGAACGAAAAGGACGAGACTAAGAATGCTTAGCATCTTTTTAATCACACGCGATTGCGTGGGGAACATATTTCCCCCGATCGCGAAGCAGCAAAGTGGGTTAATGGCGTGAGAGAGGGAAAAAGGAGGGGCGAGTCTTGCAGCCGTGAGTGAGGCTCCAAAACAGCAGAGGAAGCCCTCTGAAGTAAACAGAAAATGAATAAACGCTGGCCCTACATTAGAATCTAGGTCCTACCTTACCGGACAACCTCCCGACTGCTCCGAATAGCGATCTTCAAATCGCTAGTCTACCGTTTTCACTAACCAAACCAAAATAGCGCTCAAAAAACTAACCGAGAAAGCCATATGAGGGCTGGTGCAGCACGTCAAAGAGATACCATCTGCAAAGCAATGGTGCGACACCTGTGTGAGCCCAAAGGTGTGCTTAAATAGGCCCACCAACAGGTGTTGCCACTTGAACGTATGGCGCAAAATAAGGCTGGCGCATGTGTGAGGTTGCTGTGCATGCTCACGCCGCCATGTAGGGTCGACGCTGTCCTCTAGCGGCCCAAGCGTGACTCCTAATCATTTTGGAGAGTTTTTATTGTATTTCTCAGTCCAGAGGCTTTGCTTTATGGTCGTCATTTGTTTTTCATGGGTGTAGTTTATGGTAATTGTATTCTAATTATAAAGGGATGATCAAATCCCTTTAATTATAAAGGGATGTGCACCCAATTTGAGAACTGTATTGGTTAACCTATGCACATTGTACAAATAAATCTGGTGTTTATGTGGCGTTCGTGAATCTGGCATGGAATTTTAGGCTAGGTCTATTTTACACATAATTTACTAACAGTTTGCTCGTCTTTTTTTATAAAGGCCCATGAGGCCCATTACTTGCTTTTAGCTAGCAGAGACATTACTGTAGACATTGAGAAGTGTACGTGTAGGAAACGAAAACTGGTTAGACAACCCCAGTTTTAAACTGTGGATAATTCCAAAAACTCGGCATCAAACACCCAGCATTAATCACTGGAGTTCTGTCTCTTCCACCTCAGTGCCAAAGAGCATTAGTCCATACTCAGATACCAGCATTAGTGACAGCAACAGCAACAGGCCTCTGAACTATGTTTGCCTCCATGGATACTCTTAAAGCAGAGCTGCTCTGAACACTGTAGCAAAGCACCAGTCCTATAACAGTAACGAAGTAGGGGAAATTTGCCAGGCATTGTTTCCTGATTCTGAGATCACTCACACTTTATGTGTGGTAAAGATGAATCAGCATAGCTTACCAGATTTGAACGGGCACCTTACATCACTAAATTCCTCATCATCTTCTGATTTTTGATGTTAGTCTCAATGAAACATATCCTTGCTTGAAATATTGATTCATCAGAATCAAATGTTTACAGTCAAGTTTTTATGTAAACATACTATTAATGTTTGCCATTTTGTTATTGCAAATGTGGTCTCAAATTAGGCTCTGAGTGGTATTAAAAAGTCTTCAATTTCCCCATACATGCACCTTCCCTGGCTCATGTAGATGCAATAATAGCCCCCTAAACCAGCTTATGCTCACCATTGGGCAACATTAAATGAGCTACTTTTTGGTTTATGGAGGGCTTTTCCAAATGTTGTCACTTGAATCAAGTGTCTTGTTTCATATAATCTCTCTTTTAGAAATGACTTCGTCTGCTTTAGAACAAGCAGCCACTGAGCACAATCATTTCTGGGAAGGTTTGTAAGAGAAATAATTACCTGATCTAATCCCTAATCTATTAGTTATTAGAGACTAACCAACTGACATTAAGTGGTGAAAGCTTACTAACAAGGCTACATGTTAGAGAAATTCTAAATCAGTGAATCAAATCTAAACATAACTGACACATGCTCGTGTTCAGGTTTATCAAGTCAAATTATATATACAGTATATTCATTTTATATAGGTGATATCCAAGTATGTCCAGACCAGATTTACACAGAGTGTCTAAAACGTGTCACAGAATTAAAAGCAAGGGCTGTGATGAAAAAACTAGCTTTATTTTTCATGTTCAAAACAAGACAGGATCAACACTGTACATTTTATCATACATTATGTAATCGTTGTGTTGATAAGCTTAGATGGCTATGATGATGATGAAATGAATGGCTTTACCTTGTTTACATGGGACAGTGCTGTACTCTAAATGACTTTAAGAAAACACCAAGGACTAAATGTTTCTTGGGGTATAATGTATTTTAACTTGAGGTGTGGGGGCTTGGGGTGTCTGAGTGGAACAACACATTGTTCACCTTTTGATCTGGAGATTTCTACCTCAAAAGCCAAACATGCCACCCGTGACCAGGAGTCCAGTTTCTCTGTGAGTTAAGGCAAAGTGGCATACGAGTGCCTGTGAGTGTATACTTAGTTTCTCCTGACTCAGTCAGCTGCCCAATGATGGCAGCGGTTTGAAAATAGACATCCTGGCTTCACATGTCTCAGGGGAAGCACAAGAGTTCCCAAACACTCTTAGGTTGGTAGCAGTTGTGTGCTAGATCTAGACTCGGCTGGAAGGTACGAATTTAAAATGAGTAAATTGGGAGAAGGAAAGTCCATTGTTTATACACAATTTTGATGCAAGCACATAGCAAACCAGTTGGATATATAACATCCCCAGTGGATGCAATAGTGGCTGCAATATAATGTTAGTATTAAACAAGCATGCAGATAGTTCATGTAATTATTTAACATCTTAAATAAAGGTGTGAGATAGTTATAGTTGCCCCAGATAACATTCTTATTTAACTGCATGTTATGAAAAACACTAACTCAGGCAAGTATTCACTTTTACTTAATTAATTAATAAACAAAAACAAGCAACACAGAGTTATATATACTGTAACTAAAGACACACGCACAGTGGTGCTTGAAAGTTTGTGAACCCTTTGGAATTTTCTATATTTCTGCATAAATATGATTTTCAGATTTTCAAAGTCCTAAAAGTAGATAAAGAGAACCAACAAATGAGACAAAAATATTATACCTGTGCAGCAATAATTGCAACTAAAGTTTCCTGTAACTGTTGATCAGTCCTGCACACCGGCTTGGTCGAATTTTAGCCCATTCCTCCGTACAGAACAGCTTCAGCTCTGGGATGTTGGTGGGTTTCCTCACATTAACTGCTTGCTTCAGGT